>JAQFZX010001206.1:0-34018 GCA_034682405.1 Hydroisotoma schaefferi | reverse complement strand
TATGTCTTTTGCCTTCATGTCCATTTGCCTTTAAGTCCATTTGCCTCCATGTCGTTTGCCTCTACGTCGTTTGCCTTCATGTCGTTTGCCTTCCGGTCGTGCTCCCCAACCATAATGATCCAGGGAAGCATTTCCTTTCCTTAGTTATCCATGTCAGCCTCACTCCTTCCTTCACGAACCCACTCCATATTTTTGATCGGGATCAAAGAATAGAGCAGTCGAATAACTTTTCTCAAGTTTTCTTTGAATAAAGCGTTTAGAGTGGAGCTTGGAAAGAAGATAACTCAAGCTAGTTTCGAATGTGGTCATATAGTCTAACCTGCAGTCCCTTTAAAACTGGAGTAAGAGAATGTGTGAGTTTACATTAGATTATTTGCCTCATTGAAATACAGGCTGATATTCGGTTATCATATTATGGATCCACTACTAATACTAATTTCAAATTGTATATTGTTTACTTCACCACTTCAGCACATCTTTTGACCTATTCTTCTGCTGCTTCTAAATGTGTCATCCAAAAGATATTATCTACTTGATTACTAAATGCAAAAGCATGATGCATGTACGGAAAAGGGATGATAGAGTACAATTGCAGTGGTAAATGAAACGTGCATAAGTCATTGCATTGACTATGTGTATAAATTAATAAATAGTGAAAATCGAATAAAAGGAGAACTTCAATTACAATTTATTTAATTTATTTAAACCAGCATTTTAATTAAAAATAATTTAAATTTATTTACAATCAAGTTTTGATTTAAAATTTTAGTTCTATCTAGTTAACTTCAGTGCTTCCCTAGTTGATAGTGACGGTAAAAAATGCTTGAATATGAAGTGCTTCCTATCAGCATTTTAATCCCCTTGCGAGTTAAACCGAGGGGAACTATTTCGGGTGGAATTTTAACGGGGAATACGTTATATGGCGATCGTTATCGCATAAAATCGACTGTTATGCTAAATGTGAACTCTAACTCTCTCACTATAAAAAAACAACCGTATCTTCTACTGGTATTATGTCATATACTTTGAATTGAAATACAATCCATTCTGTGTTTGCAGATTGCAATATAAGTCATGTTACTCAAGAAATACTTTTAGAGAAAGACAAACAAGAGTGATATTTGATATGTTTGATAATCTATATAACTCTTCTACATTTAACATTACTGAGAATTCAAATCTGTATTCCTCTATAAAATCGGTTGAAACCTGAAAAAGGAGTTCATATTGTTACACACAGGGACGTTAATGACTACAAATTTATTAATTCGTCTAACGGTAAAACTAAATTGAAGACCGAAACTATCCACCGAAGCGAAGCCTACTACATAAACACCGCTCGTCACGTCGGAGCCGAATGCACGGCTTGGTAATACTTACCGTATTCCCGGAAAATACTCCCCCGGGGAGTTAATTTTCGAAGCAAAAATTGAAAAAACGTTTAACATTGGGAAGATAGGGCGAGTTTTAATTTTTAACGTGGAAAGGATAGGGGAATTTTTTCGAGGGGGGAGTAATTTAGGGGGGAGTAATTTCCTGAAATACGGGATTACTACTCTTAGTTAGTGTGCAAAGATTTGTACATTGTTCCCTGGCTTTTCATCAAACAAATATGAAGCTAAGTATATGAACTTAAGGAAGTTTACAGCATCAATTAGCAGTGTATAATAAACAGACTGTCCTTATAAAACCTAATATTTGTTTACAACAACATGCCCACGTGTTAGGCCCACGTCTTTTCATCAATTTTGATGATAAAGTGTTGAACAGGCATGAAGGTAGCATCAAAGTCCCGAGCATTCAATTTGGCTTCATGTCTTCAAATGTGAACTGAAGACTACTGTCTAGCTGAGAGTGCTTTCTCCAAGACGTGCTTCCACTCATTCTATTAGACTTTCGTGAAACTTAATCGGCCTAGTTTTCCCCAGGTCCTTTTCGCTTCCCGTACCTTGTACAATAAATCTGAAATGACAACTCACTCAAAACGTTTCTAATTGATTTTAGCCTTTTTTACCCTCCTAGTCGTCAACTGAATAGAACTTGTCAACTGGTTAGAACCTTCACCGCTAAATCTTGGAAGAGATTTCCTAGTACCTGACTGAACCTGGTTACAGTCCACTGCTTAGTTACATGGTATAATATCCTTCCAAATAAGTTTATTATCCAGTCAAGATTGTTACAAGACTTAGGCTGTACTGCTCTTATTTTATTTTATGACCACATTATTTCTACTCCTTAATTTGTTCCCTTTATATATTTTTGTTTTAAACTATAATTACTCTTACGAATTTTTGCCCTGAATGGACTTCATACGAGATGTTCAAACTTCAAACTTATCGTTCTGGTTATGTTATTTTACCTCAAAAATCATTCTTTGGCACATATTAAGCGTCTTTTATCCCAATATCATACCTCTTTATCGAGAAAACGTTTGAATTACGGCAAAAATTTAGCAGAAGCGTATACCGTATTTCCGATTTTCACTCCTGCTTCCTGGAATTACACACCTCTACAATAGAGACTGTACCAATGACCCTATCAAAACAATTCCCCCTGTAATAACTTCCTCCCCCTAAAAAATCTTCATACCTCATATTTAAGCTCAAAAATTGTATCTTCATCTCTGAAGAATTATTAAAGCAATTATGCAGTACTATTTATGCATTGCAGCAGTTTTTTATTGACAATTTTTGAAGACTTCAAATACAACATGGACCGTTTTTTACAATATCGTGAAGTTTTCAAACAGTTAAATTAACACACAAGTTGGGTCAGCGATAGAAAACCATTTACGTAGATTTTAACGAAAGGCGTTTGGGCGAAACTAAAGATTTTCTGCGAAAAATGAAGATTTGTTTTACCCAAAAGCTGTTAGTGTTAGTTTCTTCAGATTTTAATCATATTAAAAGTAGATAGGCTGTCTATGTCCTGGAACCCGAAATATAAGTATATATGAACTAAAGCAACACACAAAGAGAATGATGGCAACAGTTTTTCTTTTTATACGCCAACAAGGATATGGTTAACTCAAAAAGTATTAAATTACCAGCACTACCGGTTAGGGCCTTTTATTTGCAATATAAAGTACCGTATTTCCGGAAATTAATTCCCCCCGGAATAACTCCCCTCCCCTTTTCCCCTCAAACCTCATAATTAAGCTCAGAAATTTGATTTTTATCTCTAAGGGCTTGAGAAAGCAATTGAAACGGTCACTATATTTTATTTTTTATGCGTTGAATTGTTTTCTGTTTTTAATTCAATAAAATTTCATAAATAATTAAAATTAGGTTAACGGATGCTCAGTTTACGTTGGCTGTAGCATCATTTACCTGAGCAACTGGACGAAGGATTAATTATGCATTTGATGCATCAAATATATATTTTTTTTATTTTTAGATAAATTATTATTTTTTAGACGGATTTAAATTATGAATACACGATAACTGATTGCACTTTTTCAAACAATTAAAATCACCATTTTTAGACACTTCAACTCAATTAAGTTTAAGCAACATTTTAATACAGACGCCAACCGGATAGTTAATATTTTCTAATCAAAAGACAGTTTTTAGATTCCGCTCTACGAATTGCGATTAACTTGTTTGAAATTTTGCAATCAATTGTCGGGTATTCCTAATTTAAATCCGGCTAGAAAATATTATTTGGTCTAAAAAACAAATGTATGTTTGATAACAAACATTTACAATATAATTCATCCAATTCAAGCATGTTCAATTTAAGACAAAATTGAGTTTTATCACCAATTTCATTTTAAAACGAGCTTTTGCATAGGTTAAAAAAATTATCTTTAAGAAAAATCTCGAAAAATCAAACGTTATTTTGGTTTGAACAATAACTCCCCCCCTGGAATAACTCCCCCCTGCAAATGAGACCATTTAAAATTAATTCCCCCGGGGAGTAATTTCCGGAAATACGGTAGTTATTTAACTAGAATGATTTTAAATTATATACGCTATATATACATACCTTATACAGATACATATGAAAATCACTGGAATGTATAAATAAAATAAGTATATAAAGCTTATGTCCATAAATAAATCTTATGCCTTAAGCTTTAAATAAGCGATTAAGACCTGTTGCACAGTCCTACAGCTCATAGTTGACCACTTAAGAAATTGCGATTTTAGGTATAGTTAAAGAACTAAAACATCGTCAGCATACCGTATTTCCCGATTTAATTCCCCCCCCCCCCGCCCGAAATTCCCCACCCTGTATAATTCCCCATGGTGTTCGGGCCATTTGAAGTAATAATTCCCCACCCCGGAACAATTCCCCATGGGGAAAAAATTCTGATCCCTCAAATTGAAGCTTTTTTAATAAGAGATATTCAAAGTTAACTTTCTCTCAAAGGATGTTTAACCGTTTTAAAAGAGTAATACCTAAAATAATTTTGAGAAGGGCTTTTTTACCATAAAAATTTCGAATTAATTTATAAATAGCAAAAGCAGAGAATGCGTTTTTTTTACTAAACTTTAAAATATTTTTTGTAATTCAACGAAGGAACTACTTCAGAGAATGAACATACATGAAACAAAAAATTACTAGTATTTTAAAATTGCCATTAAAAAAATCAAACCGAAATTTTATTATTTAAACGATTCATATTCTTCAGTTTAATTCCATGTAATTATGAATTGCTGGGAACGGCTGGTTAATTTTTTCATTTTGAAAGACAAATACAGCAAAACAGGGTTCAGAAAGTCTATTTTTTAGTGAACTTTTAATTAAAATTACTACTAAAATTATCAAAAAGTCTGGGTCCTAAACAAAAAATTCCTTTGAAATAATAATCACTCATCCCGGAATAATTCCCCACCCCGGTTCAATTCCCCATGGTATATCGGAGTTTGAAAAAATAATTCCCCAGGGGAATTAAATCCGGAAATACGGTACTCTAGCTGAAAAGATTAAAGACATACTAGATGTGGGATTGTAAACGAGATTTAAATAACGTTTACAAACGCATTTGATGACTTTCTCGGAGATTTCCCGAAGAGGCTGTCTTCTAAATTGGATTTTCTTAAGTTCTGAAGTATCCAAATGTATGTCTGTCAAGGGTACTCCATTGCTCGCGCCCCCGTAAAATATGCCCAGGGCATGCCTGTGTGCCCAAAATACGGCCTAATTTGATGCCTAGAGCTCGTGACCAAATGCCCTAGGCTGCCTTGTGCCTAAGGCAGATTGTCAGATAATCGAATACCATGAAAATTCTATTATGCACGATGATAGATTACTATCAATGTACCAGCATTCCAAGAAGAAGCCGAAATAACGGTTGGAGTTTCTCCTTCGGGTTTAAAGGGTGCCCCAAAGCCGAAAACTGCCATTGCAATATCTGCTATCCTTGATCCTACTCTCTAATGAACTACTAACAACCTACGGCACTTGTAAGGGCCACCACTTTATCCTTAGAGCTAAATCTCATCATTATTTGGTTGCCCCCTACCACTATTTGTCAAAGTCCAAGAAAAGGTTGCCCCATGAGTTGACACCGCCCCTTTGTGAATAGATTTTGGAAAGGTTGTTCCCGACCAATATTTGTCAAAGTCCAGTAAAAGAGCCCCGAAGAGTGAATAAAATCTCGAGATCAAATGGAGTTGACTCTGCCCCTTTTTGAGTAGGGTTGCCCCCAAAACCAATCCTCAAAGTTCTGGAGAAAGGTGACCCCATAAATGACTTTCTCCGGGGGCAACCTCCTTTTCAGAACTTTTTCAGAGTCTAAAGCTGGGGGCAACTTCTGTGGACAAAAGTTTCAGAGTTTTTGGGGCAACCTCTAAACCCAAAGGAGAAACTCCAACCGATATAACACTGGAGTTATTTATAAATATATTAAAATCAAAATTCAAGATTAGAGATAACATTAATTGCTGAGCATAACAGAAGGTCAACAAGGAAATAATTAGTAACAGTCAATTTACACCTACTAAATCAACTAAGATTTGGTCAGATGTACCGGCGTGTTAATTCTTTTTCTCATCAATTTAATATAGAAGGGAGTAAGACCGATAAAACGCTTTACTTCAAGTAATTTAAAGAAATGATACCAATTTCTTGAAGTGTAGGAACACAGCGGTTTACAGCATTAAAGTACAAAAAAATAGCAACTCTTTCTCATTTTTACACACTTTTGGAGTAGTAATTACTGTCTCGTCTTCACAGTTTATCTCATCTATAACTAATAATGCGTTAAAATTCTTGCCAGGGCATACCCTGTACATGTCCAAAATGATTTCGGGACCACTTGTCCTATTTTGGGCGCGAGGGCGCGAAGAATTTCACTGGGCAATGTCTTATTTTGGGCATGTCCTCGCGCCCAGGGCGTGACGGCATGAGTGCTTGGAGTACCCTAAGTCTGTGCCAATTTAGCAATTTTCTGCTTTAGATATTTATATGTTACCTCTTTATAGTAAATATAAGTACAAATTAATATCCAACTCGTTCTAATTAAAAAAACAACGTGAATCTTTGTTGCATATAATTCTACCCCTAATTCTGTTACTCAATTCTGAAAACATTATTTAACTTTTGAATCTACAATGAATGTATTGCCAGTGTGCATTGTAACTGATGGTAAATGGAAAATTAAGGCGGATGCGAGAACGTAGTATTGAAAGGCTTATAGTTTTCCTGCCCTATAAATAAATGAGTCTGCCCTATGCGGAAAAGCCCTCCTGCTCCACATGGTATTGTCTGTAATTAAATTCTACGAATAAATTAATTTAAGCCTGTTTGCTAGGTGTTTTAAAAATTAGGGTAATGCACCTTTATCGGCAGTGTCATAAAATATGCAATAAAAATAATTTGTAAACTACTTACTAGGCCAGTGCTGGTAATTTATTTATGGGACTTCATATTTTGGAACAGCAGAAATTGTCACAGGGCAGGAATGCTTTGTGTTTAGAGTAGACTGGATTATGTACAGGGCAGAAAAATCAAGCCGTATTAAATGAAAGAGAAAAACATTTCTTTAAAGTGTATCTTATCAAGTGGGTAGGGCTCTCACACAATCTCTCACCAACTTTCATTAAGTTTAAGGTATTATAGAGGGGAAATAGCGGACCCAAGAAATTGAAAGAGAAGATGAAAGTTTCATTACCTGCTTAGGACAAAACAAAGCACTTATGCTTACTCTAGCTAGATACTAATAAAATATTTGTGCTCGTGAAAGAAGTGAGTGAGGTGGTTTAAACACCCAGTCGTGAGCATTATTGACAGAAACAGTGATAAACCCGGTTATATATCTCTGCATACTACCAGACAGGAGAAAGCTCACTGAGACAATCACTAGAGAGAGTTACAGCTCACCACGCACGTTTTCGTCAACTTGAATAAAAATAATGCTTCTACGCCAGTTTCACCTCCCTTGAAATCTTTCCTCCTTTCAAACCCCATTAGGACTGCTGGATAAGCATGAGCTAGGATAAAGTATTCATGTCCTTCTTATACATTCACTGGTTTCATCTCAAAATACCAAATAATAGAGACAACAGGCTTTTAAAACGTTTTTAATCCCCCAAAACAGGCTAGACTACTGACAAAGATGTTTAGTACTATAAATCAAGCCTCTTTTACTAAGCATGAGCGTCATTCCGTTTGTCCGGATTTGTGGATTAAACGTCTCGACATAAATTAATGTTATTACTCTTGAGTTGTACAGAATTGGCCCGATAGTAACGTAGGCTATAAAAAATCTAAATTACCTCACAAAAGCACTAATTAAAGTTAAAAAACAGATTTTTGGTTTGGCCTTATACTGACCATGAATCAAATACAGTAAACATATGATAGAAGAGTATACAAACTCCGACATTGAAGTATAAGGTTGATAGAATATTATCTATCGCACTTGCACGTCATTTTATACATTTTTTTCAAGGCCTAAGCCATTGATAAGCGTATACATGTTGAAACTGTAAGCACATTCACATGCATATATGTGCTGAAATTATAAGCCCATGGACATTTAAATGTATCCTGAAACTATATATCCTTTGATAATGAACACTGATCGAACGGTAACATCTGTTTATGATGTATGTTGAAACTTGGGAAGGGAGAACGGAAGGGGGATGGGGGAAGGGGAAGCTTCTTTTATATGTTCAAACTTGGGAAGGAAGAAAGGGCACTGGAACACTAATATTAGTACTATCGTAATTTGAATACCTTTCCTATCGTAATCACTGACTGGAGGATTATTAATATTTTTGCAATTGAATTTATAAACGCCGGGGGTATCCTTAAGGGCAATGAATAAACGTATGCAGGGTTAGCTGGAGGACTAAATAGTTTTACATTTTTAATTCATGCCTACGGGTTTGCTATTCAGGCTCATGTTTAGTAAATGAGGAATTTTAATTAATGCCTAAGGGATTGCTTGAGGGTTATAAATAGTAAAATCTGTCTATACGAAGACCTTTGGGCTTCGCATTAGGGCTAGTATAGCCTATGCATATGTAGACCTTTGGATGATCTGCACTTAAAATCGTTCAGTTAACCTACAGAAGGGTCTTTTTTATTTACTGGATATTTTCACCTTAATTCTTTTCTTACCAGGTCTAAAACAAAAAACAATAGTGTAGTCCAGTCAGGCACTCTAAATCTAGAGCATTGTTTCTTAGATTATTTATTTAAATGTATCCTTACTGTCTTCATTTTGTTAGCTTGTATCCTTTCTAAGTGTTTGAGTGGTTAAAATTTAAATATCAACTTTTAAATGCAAATACTGTCTTAATAGCTCACATGCATCTTACCAAGTTGCTGAGCAAGTAAGATATTTTGGTCATTTAAGATATATTTGTCTTCTAGACTAACTGAATCCACCCTGAAATATTCATGTAGATCTCATTTAACATAAGTTTGGATAGTCATCAGTGGTATACAGAATCGACGATTCAATAAACAAAATCCAACCATCCGGTTAAGGGTACTAGATAGCTGTTAAGATATGTAATTATTCTAGGATACCAACAAAATCTTTAAGAGCTTTATCTTGATCTAATCCAACCTGTACCATTGAGATTAAAAACGAAGATCATATTTGCATCAGCGATTTTTACTTAAGGTACACGTTCATGGAGACAAAAATTCGTTCATACCCAAACGACAAACTTTCCAGAACAATTCTCTTATTCTCCGTATAATTTCTTTCTCTGCTTCTGATGTTCTTTCACTTATTGCTTCATTGTTACTGTCTCTAATTCTGAATATTTGTTTTACTTCCGTTTTTGGAAATATTTGAGGCGTGCTAGATACTCTTTGCATAACATATCATATTCATTAGAGTAAGTGTTTTCCTCAACGTTCCTGTAAAGACTCCTCCATTACTACAATTACGGGACAGTTTCAGTTTAATCTTAAGATCTGACAGAGACTATACCATATGGCAGAACTAGCAGCATCTACATCTATCATGCACAAATTTGTCATAGTTAATTATTATTATTATTACTCCTTGGAATAATTAGAGAGGGGATCTATGGTGCTTAATTCAAAAGGGCGAACTAAAACCTTATCTGGCTGGCTTGAAAAGAGAACATTTTATTGTAGTACATTTGAATGACCTTAATTGGGGAAGATGATGTGTTCAATTGACTTTTCAAAGGGTTACATAGTGAGACATCACAAAAGAGAAGTAAAGCTCATGAATCATCAGTTGGGTGGGTTGGATAAGGAACTTTGTAAAAGAGATGTTCTCCGTGCTTTATTACAAGCACTGACAGTAAGTATAATGTACAACTGGGGGGATATATCTGGTTGGCTGATTAATAATCTTTACTTTAATTTGCCATTCTAATCAATTTTTCTCTTGTCATCTAAAACTGATAGGACCTTCTGTTTTGCCTACATAGCGATTACATTAGAGTTAAAGTTGCCTTTTCTTTTTTAGACAATTTGGTAGTTAGAATTAATGTTGAATCTATGACGAAAATATGACCTATTGAAATAGTAAAGATACTATAAGGCCAATAATATATCGTCACCACTTTTACTAGATAAGACGAGCCACACTCACAAATATTTCTAATTAAAACGCGGACGGATTATTATGGAAGTAATGTCAAACTGTTTGAAGTACTCGGCGTAAGACTGTCGTAGTAGATGTTAAATTTTTAAAGCAATTAACTTCCGAGATATGAAACGTAAACTATTTTTGGGTTACCTTTTTAGCCCATTCTAGGGCTATATAGGTTGTGTCCGTCTGTCCGTTCGTGCGAGATCTCAGACCTATCCAACCGATCCGGCTGAAACTTTGCACACAGGTGGCAAGGCAACTGCGCTAACTAGATACAGTGCGAAAGTTGACACCGATCAAGGCAGATAAAGACCCGTGGGAGTCAAAAAACCCCAACGCGTAATAAAATAGCCTGAAATATATTTTTATACTTTTCCACCAAAATCACAAAAATAAAAACAGGACGAAAAGGGGGGAATGGGGTGTGGGGGCTTGCCCCCACGTTGAAAAACAAAGAACGACACAAAACATGTAAATGTTTTCAAGATAGACACGGCTTTAAATATTGCGCTAAAGCGCCCTGGAATGGGCTCTGCCAGCTGCACCCGGAGGTTTTTAACATAGATAGTGTCTAACCCTTTTTTCGTTACTCTTACTTTTTTCGGGGTAAAGTACTAAACCGCTCAACAGAAATTCATGAAATTAGTAGTAGAAGAATGTAGGTAATTAACCTGTAATTAACCTCATCCAAGCAGCTAGCTATGTGAGCCCAGTCAATTCTGTTCCAAATGTGTACCATGATTAAATAAAAGTGTTGGGTAGTAGTGGCTGCATGTTTCATTATTTTTCATTTTAAATAAATAAGCAATTACACGATTGGTTATACCACGTCATTGGCGTAAGTCCGTACTCCAGAAAGTTAAACGAAGTTGCTGATTTTGAGAAAGAACTTAAGTATATAGTAAAATTATCTTCCAACATCTTCCTCTTCTGTGTACTTTTCCCTCTCCGTATTAAAGACTGGAGGAGGCTGTATTATTTTAGGGATTTGGTTTGTTTGTCATTCAGCTCATTACAAAATGCTAGTCTTTCTTTAAAAGGCTTAATCTAAAGCTGTGGTTGGGAATTTCCTTCGGTTTATGCAAGTAAAAATAGGTTGAGGAAGAAATCATAGGAGGAATAGTATTGAAACTGTTTAATAAATGTCTTATGGTTAATCCCATTACATATCAGAGCTACCAGTTGCCTTTTAATGAATTACAAAGGAGGATATCAATGAGTCAAGATGCATGGAATGGTAAGTTCTGATAACCAGAAATCAAGGAAGGAAACATCAGCTCGACAACAGCAACATGAGCACCGAAGTAGTAGAGCTCAAAGAACAATATATGGAAGATTTCTAAACTTTATGAAACAGGCATGGACTGGGGTGAAATTTGCATTAGGTAAGCAAAAACAGTAACGATAATCCCGGAAGTTAAATGCGAGTTCCTTTGTTTATTTCATACATACAACATACAACATATGCCATACATATTGGTATAGTTAGTTACATGAATATTTGTATTTTTAAAACCTTCAAATTCGAAAGTAGTGCCATATTTCCTTCTGTAAATCTTGCAAGAAGCTTCAACGACCGACCATATGTATACGGTTGAACAAATTATTATTTGTCCTGTAATGTCACCCATTAGTAACCCATACCGATCGCTGCATGAAGTGAGTTTGAAAAAAAAACCAGAGAATGAGAAAGTTGAGAAGGCATTTCCTGGTTTCAAGTTATCAAGAGAACGATACTGTCAGTAGTCCCAATTAAACTCCTCGTTGTAGACTCTTAAGGAGGATAAGTCAACTGGTTGGTTACAGGATGTTTGAAGGGTGCACGAACAACCATCACGATCCAACCACACGCGAGGCAAATACATATAAACCAATAGACTTACGACAAATGATCCAACCGAAAAGTTGGTAGCTATGCTCTTCAGCTTGTTAACAGAAAAATCTCCTTCGTAAAACCTAAGTTTGGGAGTTTCAGCCTTGCCTGATTTTCGCTTTCAATATCCTAGGGGTAAAAAAAATCGAATTTCGTTCCTTTCTAATGCAAAAGCTTGGTCATTTTTGGAATTTCTGTCTCGCGAAGTATCAGCTGCAGCGTATTATCAGTAGTAACGAAAAATCAAGTGTCGTTGGATCGTGTGTAGGATGTTTGGCGAAACTTTCAGTCCACAGTTACTTATACTGTTGACTGTTAGTATACTGTTGGTAGGTAAATTCAGCTGTGCCGCCGCCGCATCAAACGGATTTTGCACAACAGTTTTTGGGAATGAATGTAAATTATTTCCATAAAACTCAACTTGCCCAAACTAGACACATGTTTGCCAAGCTGTATTTCACGGAATTTCTAAACATACTTTTCTAAAAGTTCTCTACTTTTTGTGGCCATCAGAACCAATATAAATGAAGGGAAGTTGTAAGAATTTCATTATTCGATTCCAAATTGACTTCGCTGTGGTTGCAGAGCATTCAGGAAAAGTCAGTGGAATCACCATAGACAGACCACACAGTGACTGATGCTGCGTCGTAAATAAACAAAGCTCACAATCATCCATCGAACGTTGGAGAAAGCAAAGAAGGCTTTCACCACTATTTAATGAAAGAACCACTGCTCGAGATGACATAAAGCAGATTTATGCTATAGTATATATAGTATTAATTCTCCGCTCCGGTTTAATTCCCCCCTACCTTTCCGTGCTATAAGTCCTATCTTGTCCATGTTCATAAACTTTCTAATTTTCCTTCGAAGTAATAAAGCCCCAGGGGAATTAAAACAGGAAATACGGTAGTTCTTGGACCAGAGAAATTTTTGTTTTGTAGCGACCTATCGAGTTTTTCTATGCCACTAAACTTGCAAGTGAGAAGAAAGGAAGAGGAAACTATCACATTTTATGTTACCGAATATCATCAAATGCATGCATCATTACTTTTCTTGTCCAGATTTTACTTCTCGTGATTAATTTTTCGTGGTTGGGGAGGGCGTAGTATCATTAATTGAGTCCCGTGTATCCATTCAGTCTGATAAACGTTGACTCCTCCGACCTTTACCGATGATGGTGTTTTATACCATGATAATATTTTGTTGGATTTGTCCTTTCGTCATTTTTTTTAGCACAGAACTCAGCAAAAACCATAGGAAGATAAGTTAAAGATGATAATGGTTTGTTGTTGTTAACTCTGGGATGGGACTGTGTGTGTTTCTTACAGACTCTGAACTGGACGATGCCGAGAGTCCTCCTAGATATAGACCTGAAAGTGTTAAATCCCTCTGTCGCCTCACAAGGTTCACTGAAGGGGAGATTAAGAGAATCTACCGTGGATTCAAGGCTGAGTGTCCATCGGGCATTGTAGAGGAGGATACGTTTCGCGATATTTATGCCCAATTCTTCCCTCAAGGAGGTCTGTTTAGCGTTCTCTTACTTTCCTTTTCGCATTAAGTTATGTGCAAGAGACCGTTAGGATCATCATCATCCTCCTGCTATATATTTTATTATAGTTTGCTTGAAGTGGTAGGAACCTAATGAGGTTTTCAAATTTAAGACGGGATCGTCTCTTCTATCCTGTAACGTCTTTGTTATGCCTTGAACTAATAGAGACTTTGCTACTGTACTGCAATGTACTATTGATAAATTACTAATTATTCCGGTAAGTCTACATGCTTGCAACAGCAGTAGATTACAAATTTTCTCCTATTTAGAAAAGGATTGAAAATGATTTCCCTTGATAGAATCTCCGGTTTATAATTAGGAAAATTAGCTTTCAATGTAAAAAAAAGTCAACTTCTTCAAACTGTTTAAGGGTTTGATCGCAGTGATCCATTCCAGCATCCCAATCCCAAAAGGCTTTACAATTTACCATACATTTTTGTTATATGTGAAAGGATCGAACAAATACTAATAAGATAGGACACCTGTTTTGCGGATTTTGTAGGAACGTTTTTGTGACTTCCGGATAGTTAGAGAGTAGTTACCGTGCATGTCCCTGGAAAGAAAAAATCTCGGATGAGATCAAACCTCGAATAACGAAAACTGATTTAGGCCCGTATTAATAATTGGCACTTTCGCTGAGTGGTCACTCGCACTCACAAAAGTGTGAGTGAAAGTGAGAGTAAAGACCAAATGGTATTAATAATGAAAGTTGAGGGCCCACTCACATAAGTCAAGATTTTAGGGTACACGAGTGGAGATTTGAGGGCGCTTTCCATTTTTATGAAAACTCGCAGCGTTTCTCCCTATTAAATTCTACTTTATTCGCTGCGATTTGTTTTTTAATGTCTGAAAACGATTTTAATGAATCAAAGAACCTTTCAGCATTACTAAAAGCCAAAGATAAGGCGGAGATAGCTCGATTACTAGGGATAACCCAGTCAGAGCAGGCTATTTTGCAGACTCTGCTTCAAATATATTCCAGTGTTACAGAAAACAAAGCTACAAATCCCGGATGGGTTATTAATTTAATTGATTACCAAAGGAGGTACAAGTATACCGTATTTTCCGAAATACTGTCCTTGGAAATTATTAATTTGAAGGAAAAATAGGAAATTCTATTAACATTTACAAAATACGGCAAATTCTAATTTTAACTATACGGGGGGGGGGGCGTTGAATTATTTGGAGGGGCGTTGTTTCGGGAAATACGGTACATTAACCTTACGGTACATTAGCAGCATTAACGCATTAGCAGCAGACAGAGCATTAACAGAAGTAGCATTAACGCAACGGTTTCCAATGCATTCACTATAATTCCAGAAAACCCTTATCCTTTACATGTTTATTCTCACGCCCCTTCCTATCTTTTAATTATATTTGTACCCCCTGGTACCCCCTCAAAGTTGCGCTTGTGTAATTAATATTAATTAATTAATTTCACCGAAGGTGGTCAATATGCAATGAACTAATTACAAAGATCCCTGATGTTTCACATGCATAAAAGAGCTACCAACAATTTTAAAGCAGGGAACTGGAATCGTTGTATACGCACTAACAAAGGGATCAATTTGAGTGTGATGTCCGTTTTAAGCGCGCGATGTGTCCAGGAACGGTGTTGGAAAGAAGTTGCGTTATGCGTTTTGCTCAAGAGTTATCACGCGGAAGAACGGACAGGCCGACGGACGGGAAGAGTGATCACTCATTCATATAAAAAGATACTCATCACTGAATAAATTTTCTCTAAATAAATGCAGCAAAGTGCTGTACGATAAGCCATATTCGTGAATATGAGAGCTTCCAAGTTGTGGTGATTCCGTATTCTCTTAAGTCGTGGTTGAGGTACATTCTAGCCTCACTGCAGGTTTAAATTTATATTTTTAAAACTAAAACGTGGCATTGTTATGTGATGATTAAGAAAACAATTAGTAAAAATGAAGTTTGAATTCGAGAGTGGAGATGAAAGGTACCTCCGTGCGTGCCTCAGAAAATTGAGAGTTTACTTTTAAATTTCTCGACTTTCACTCATAAAATTTTATTATTAATTCCGCCAGAGTGAAAGTCGAGATCTCCACTCTCACTCTCTGGTGAAAGTAAGGAAATTCGAGAGTGGGCAATATTAATTTGAAAATGCGCACTTTCACTCACACTCACAAACACTAAAGTGGTGATTATTAATAAGGGCCATACAATACTAGCGAGGACAAGGTTTTTCGGTAGTTTTTGGGAAGTATTTTAACCAATCAAAATAAAAGTTCGTATGCAATGATGATAAGTAAATTGTATGATAATTTAAAAACTCGAATGCTCTTAGCTTCATTCACAGAAATTCACAAACTTAAAGAAAGAAGTTCTTGTGATTGAGTCATCGGTTTTGAGTATAACTGAGAATGAAAAGTAATACTTTTTGCATTCATAGCTAATACAAGCCACTACGCTCATTACGTTTTCAACACCTTGGACCAAGGACGTAGTGGGCTCATCAGTTTTGAGGTAAGATTTTTGCAAGCCTGCTGTTCACTCCATGAAATTTACCTTCGTAAACGGACATAGTGAAGAGATGAAATACATAATGCGCGAATGATATGTACGGGTGATTGAAATGTTGAGAGCGGTGTTTGAATTTGAATATGCTGGTGGGTGTGGCGAAATGGTTCCCGATTAAAGTATGAAGTTGTTGCTCTTGGTACCATTTGATTCAGTAATATCGTCTCACCATGTCTCAACCACACCCCCGAAGGTCAGTGGAACTGCTGATATCCGACCTCCAACTTTCCCTTGGCAACCTTTCGATTGATACCATAGTTGCTACGGATTACCAATGACGAGACTTTTGAGCACATCCTCAAAGGGGTGTGCTCAAATTTAATCATCTCCGAATGTTTTATAATGACCCCAACTAGCAACTACGAGAATCTGCAAGAAGAAGTTGAAGAAGTGTATCGGTTTGAGGGTTAGTTTGATCGGACACATGCAGACGAACAGACAGAAAGTGCATTCGGGTAAAAGTGATTTCAAACTTCATAATGCAGCATCGATAGATCAAGATTAATGAAAAGATTAGAGGTGTGTAAATTTCATCGTTGACTAAGTTAGTGTCTAGTTAACAATCTTTCATATGATGCTCTATGATGAGGTTTAGTCAATGTAATGTAGCTTCATGGAATGAATAAGAGACATCCAACACATACACGATACATTCTTTTATGCCTTCCTTCCATTTGATTAGTGCTAACTGACAGTGAGTAACAGTAACACAAAGCAAAACAAAGTAGGGTCTCGGCTCAGCTCTGTATTTTGATGTGATATTTAAGCATCATCACTAGTTATAAACATCAGCAATCAAAATGGGGAAGTTAGTAGATTAAGCCTAAACTTCATCTGTCCATACTGAAATCTAAAATATACCCGTTCTTGTTCATGGATACGGTGGCGTTGTGCGAATTAAAAGAACGCAAACAGACATTGTAAGATAAGCGATAAACAGGATGGTTTCATTGATTGAAATACCTAAATGAGCTACTTTGGAGGAAATTTTGTTTCAGAGTCGCCTGAATGCTTGCCTCATGGAGTGAAAATGTTATACTTTAATGAGACTCGAGGCCCTATTTGTGACATTCAACAATTCCAATTGTAAATACTCTCTGATTCAGATGAGGGATTCCATTTGCTGGGACAGAATCAGAAATACCTTAATTAATTTGTACAAACTAGGGCGATAAAAATTTACGAAATATATATAATTAGTAATTTAATCTCTGTCTCAAGCTATGCAGTTCAGTTTTTGATTCTTCGTGTCTCATTTTTATTAGGGTTCTCTTTATTCTTCTTTCATGCTAGTAGAAGTGTTGTTAAAGGTTACTCATCACTCATCAGTAGCATTGCGTTAATACACAATCTGATCTGGATTTGTATTGAGGAACAGAGCAGTTCTCATTTCGTGAATGTTTGCTCCGAAACCCCAAATAAAGGAGTTATTACCAGTGAAAATGACAATAGAAAGAATTTCTATTGATGATCCTTTCCCAATACCCCTTTCTCATCAAAACTCCAGGCGAACGTACAATAGGTCATTGTCTGTGACCAAAACGTTGTTGCAAGTCTGTACCGTTCAGTTATCTTTTGTTGTATAGGATTTCGTCATGGGATTATCTGTGTTATCTCGGGGAACGGCGGATGAAAAGCTTCGATGGACCTTTACGCTATATGACTTAAATCAGGATGGCTTCATAACTAAAGAGGAAATGAAAGATGTTGTTACTGCTGTGTTTGAACTTATGGGTAACTGCACTGAACCTATTCTGGAAGAAACTGCTGTCCAAGATCGCGTCGACAGAATTTTTCAAGTAAAAATATATTTACAAGTATCTTTTTTTTAAAAAGATAGTTTAATTACATAGACGTTTATCAGGGGCTTGTGGTTTTATGTTTTGCAGAAAATGGACCAAAACCATGATGGAGTGGTTAGTATGGAAGAATTCTTAGACTGCTGCTCTAAGGACGAAAACATAACCAATTCCATAGGTGTATTCGATTCCGTTATTTAAAACTTGATTACTTGTTAACTGTTCTAAATTCAAATTCCACATGTTATTCACAGACTGGGATATTCTTTGTTGTCAATATTACTATTGACTATGAGAGCTTTTTTGGTTTAGATTATGGTTGTACTTTTACAAAATGGTGGTGTATTGCGTGGGTATGTGCATGTGCCGTCTAGTGTGAAGCTTAGGTCATAGTATAAGGACGCTGATAAAACAAAAAGTTATAATTTTATAAACTTCAGAAACCTTTTGCTTTGCGGAGCAACCCTTCTACTTATAACTTTTGTAAAGAAAAATATCAAATCTATACGCTCGCCACCGTGATATATTGCTACACGGTGTACTCTATTCTATTACGGAACTACCAATGTAACTAAATTGAAAATAAATGTTTTAAATTTCTAAAGATTTATGATTAAGAAGTACAACAGTTGCATAGTTTCAGTATCATAATACTCATAATTATTCAATACCATGCACAAGAATCCCATAACTCTTTAAACATTATTTATTTTATTATTGTTATCCATAAGCAAAATAGCTGATTTTTGTGTTCCTCCTAACCTATAACTCCTCTTCTTCGCGTCATTTCATGATTACACTGATGTATATAAAGTTGGTATTGCCAAACTGAACTAAAAGCATACGTTGTATGTACTCTTGTTGTCAGTAAATTAAATACAGTACTAACTATATTATCGTAAACTTTGGGACAATGCTTTTGGAAGTGTCAAATACACCTAAAATGCACAAAGCAACACATTTTTGATCACACTTTATACAATTTACAAACAGGTTAAAACTACTTAATTATTAAGAAATAAAACAGTTAAGGTTCCCCGTTCAACACCGAAAGTATCACCGTAAACAGTTTGCAAATTAGGATTAAAGCATAACAAATTGGCAACTTGTATAGTAAAACGTATCTTTCTGCAGTGATTCTGGATGGGAGAAAAATTTGAAATTTGATTCGATGTAAAAGAAGACAGTGTTGGCTGCGTGGCGGTTTCTTGTCATAAAAGTCCCATTAAAGTTACCTAGCTTTTTACCTTATCTGTAGACATGCTCCTGTTTCATTTCTAAACTTCCAGGTAATGTATTTAGGGGTACGCAGCTCTGTTTGAGTCAAAAAATGGAGTTTTCATAGAACCACTTCGGGCTAATGAAGTGGAAGTGGAAGAGGAACGGTAAAAGTTTGTGGTGAGCCTAGGAGAATATGTAACAGACTTCCCGTTGGATGATGGCATCGTTGATGTTGGAATGATGTAAGGGTTATTGGAACTATGATTGCTGCTACTGTGATGATGATTCATAGTTTGCTGATGGTGCTGATAAGGATAAGACGAGTTTCCCTTCTGACTCAAGTGGCTTTGCAGAGTTCCACGGTCTGAGAGATTTGTAAATATCGTGGAAATAGATCCACTGTAGCCGGGTCCGGTGCTCTTCAGCATTTGCTTCTTTTTTGCTAAACTGCTTTGCTGACTGATAGTGCTGAGTTTTGGAATAAAAATGGAAAACAGAAGAACAGTTGCAATGGACAGGAAAGTGATGCAAGCCGAGGGCTCTTGGAAATGTGACGGCCCCACATGTACTGTTATTGCCCATGAGACAACGATTGGTAGACTCAAACAGGAGGCCAAAGTGATCTGAAAGGTATAGAATGGTTTAAACACACAAAGGCGAATTCAGTGACACTGAAAGAAAATGGCGTAATCGTCTGCTTATTGTTAAAAGATCTAATTAATATAATAGTAGTCAGACGGACATACCCATTTTGCTTCATTGTAGTTTCTTCTGATCTTTATGACAGAAGTTCCATACAAAAATACAACAAGGATAAGAATCCCCAAATAAGCATGAAGATACAAGTAATGCTGATGGGAGTAAAAACATTCCTGAATCAAAAGGCCTCGAATGAGAACTCCTTCAGTGTACTGTATATTCTCTTGTGGGTGTGGGCCAAAAAACCATTCAAGATTGATTCCTAATTGAACGGCCACGATGAAGACTAACGTAATGAATTGATTGAGAGAGGAAACACGACCTCCTAGACCCAATGATACAAGTGAGCGGAGTTGCATTGCTTTGAGGAGAAGGATTCCAAAACAAATTGTTGTTGCGATGGATGGGAGAAATACCCTAAGATTACACAGAATTGTCCCCGGTGGTAGAACAAACAGCACAACGCTAGCATACATCATAATGATACCGAGAAGGAGTAAAATTCCTAAAACTTGGTTTCCATGCAAAGTTCCATCGCACATCCGTTGCAATACGTAAACCAACATGTAAAGAGATATAAAAACTCCTGTTATAGCCACCGCTATTGCTACCATGGCCCAAATTCGAGAAATATATAATTCCGGTGGGGACATCATCATACGAGCGTTGACTGACGCTTCTATTTCATGTTGTTGTAACGTTTCTGGACTTTCCCTGCTATTTTTCGCCGTCTTTCCTCTCCTCTTGCTTATTTTTGACTTCGTTCTCGTGGATCTATTTTCTGAGGACTTAACTATTCCATTTCCATCTTGCATAATTGTTCCACCCTCCAAATTTATCCCTACCATAACATCTAAAACGAGGCCATCTTCTTTGGAGTATTGACCAATCTGTAGTGGATAAAAAATTATGCATAAAAAAATTTGATGCAAGTGAATTTCCCGATTTTACGAATTAAGATAACCAATTAAAGTACATAAATGTACCTGTACAACCTTTCCATTGACTTTGCTGATGGAAATATCATATTTTCGACTGACGACTTTACCATAATAATTTATGCGCCCTCGAGCTCCTTCCAACTCATGGCTGGTGGAAACCGTGGACTCGGTCGGATCAACAGCTAAGTTTACTTCCTGGACAGGCATGTTTAACTTTTTCAGTGATTCTATCACTTCTCGAGACAAAATTGATTGATTACAAGTCTTTTCCTTTCCGCAAAACTCCAACTGAACCATACGTAGTGCAGCAGAATATACAGATACGGCATTCACTATAAATCCAATCTGTCATAAAACATAGAATAAATAATCGTAACAAGACGGATAGTAATAATTTGAAGCGTTGGTGCCAGCGCATTGCACTGCTTTACCTCTAAAAGACCATCTTAACACTGGTTACTTACGTCGGATTCAGGATGAAGCTTTTTCATCAAATCTGAACTACTAAGATCTTTGCAGGGAGCGAGTAAGGATTTTGATCGTTTCTTTTGCGGTCTTATAAATGCTTCACAATGATACATTCCTTCGATGAATTCTATAGCCTCTGAATTGGACTTATAAGCTAAACTTTCCTGTAAAATTATGCAAAGGTTCATGGCATATCCCGTCAACCGTCTTCATCTGTATGTTTTATATTTTACCGAAAGGATGTTCACAAAGTATGTCTGAAATTCCGCATTTATGGAGGCGTGGGGCTCAATCACCAGTAAATTAGAATTAAATTTTGAGCTCCAATCCTTGACTAACTCATGATCCATACCTACTGAGCCCAAAATCCAAGATTTTTCATGAATAAGCTGCCGGAAATCATCAACCATACGGGCATCACCGTCATTTATCAAAACTTCAAGCTCAGTAGATTCCAGAATCAAAACAACAGTCTGTGTATTTGCCTGCACGAGTTTCAAATAAAATATGAATTATAAAATATTTTCATAGTTAAGACATTTCCATAAGTCGTAAGTCGGTTTCAACGTTATGCAATTGTTATACCGCTTCATTGCGAAGAAATTGTATAATAGCATCTAAATGTTTTGGAGTATCTTTCTGAAGAATGAGAGAAGTTTCAACTTTAATAGCTTTTGCAGATGCGATTAGCTGGAATCGTTTCAGTGCGTGGGAACAAGTTGAAATGACTGTAGCGTTTGTAGTTCCCAATTGATTAATCAAGGCCACGATTCCCTTAAGCAGAAAGACATTATTTCAACCATATTTCAGCCTTACAAAAGCAATATTACAGATACATCAACTGCACTTTATGCAAACAAACTTCACGTTAAATTGAGATATTTTTCCCATTTTCCTTATTTTTGTACCTCAGCAACACTAGATATATCTGGAGCAGTCGTGAATACATTTTGATGTTTTGATAGGACTAAGCCTGCAGCACTGGCAGATGTGACGACTGCAGAAATATTTGCATTATTCAAAATTTCCAATGGAAGATCAATGATTCTTTCATTGTTACGACTTCCAATTACGATAACTCCTAAAAATAAAAGCAGAATACGCATTTTTAAGGAATAACAGAAAGACTTGAACTTCTTTTCCTCTGCACATAATCATTTAGTTTGATCGCAAATTACCAATAAGAGGGGATTCTGGATGTTCTATTGACCAGTTCAAAATTTTGTGTGTTTCTAAAACAGCAATGCCACTTTCACCGCAGGTATCATGGACCAGAATATCTATATAGCGAAATAGAAAGCAAGTCATTCTCATATGCGGAAGTTAAGGGAGCCACCTTCATAGGTCAAGGGAGAAAGCGAATACTAAGATAACTATATAATCGTTTCAAACCTAATTCGAACTCGCCAGGCCATGATTTGCTGTTGATTATATCAACAGCCCATCTAACCGCTTCCAACTGTTGAAACGAGTGGATATTGAGCAATCCACAAGCCGCTTTGAGATCGGGATTTCCAACCCTTAAGCTCGGCTCATGTAGATCAACCAATACACCTGAAAATAGGGAATGTGGCATTTATCTCATAGCTCTAAAACGTAATGGCTACCAAAAACCTTGCACAGCTATTAAATAATTCTGACATAAATAGACGGCATTTGATTGGCATTTAAACATAATTTTTAAGCATTACTCCACCTTACCTATTCTGGCAACTTGGTAGTGGGTGGACTGGGATATACCGCATGATATTGAAATGCATAGAAGGCTGCCGAACAGGAAGTTGAAAGTTCTAGGCCGCCGATTCGGAAACATTTTCCTCAGCTATGCTTTGGATCCTGGCTCGTTGCATCTGTGGAACAAACAGGATGTCGGGTTAAATGAAGTGAATTAATATGTTTAGCAAAGGTAAAAACACAATTAACAGTAAGCAGTAGTACAATCAGAATTGTAACGATCTAAATAGTTCTTCCCAACAAAGAAGTATTAGTAAACCAGTAAACCAGATATTTAGTCTTCTGCACTGATACATATAAGAAACTTTTTCCCAGCAGTATGCTACATTGATGAAGAGGAAGTAATAATATATGGTATTTTAAAGGGATCAGTGAGCTTATCATCATCAATCATATAAATAAAATCCAGTTGATTTACGCCTGTCCGGATGTCTGTATGACCTTGATGTATTCCCAAACGCGTTGTAAGATTCCAACGTACAAGATATCGTTTTAACGCAGCTTTAAGCCGATAAACCAAGTGACGTGGAACATGAGGGGGATTGGGTTAAAGACACTCGTAGAGTCATATTATGCATCAAATCGCAAGGCAATTCAGAGTAGAAAAAAAGTAATATAAACAACGATAAGGGTGCATGAGTACTGTGGGATACTTAAAAGGGGCCAAAAGGGGTAAGCTTATATGCATGGATGCATTAGATAAGAGTTAAAGCAAATGGAATCAACGGCCGGTGGTACTCTATGAACATTGATAAGGGATCAAAGGCCCCTAATTGAAAACAACGTGTGGGTGTCTGTCTACTGAAAGGTCGTCACAAGCTGGGAAGAATTGAATCAACTATAAAGATTCAGGTAGAGGTACTGCAATGACACTTTAACGGGATCATTCGGTAGAAAGGGGACGTTTTTCATTATTTGCAAACTGACGGTTACCACTGCACCCAGTCTGGTATGGTTATCGGTTTAGTTCATCGATGTTTTCCGCTGGGCTTTGAAGGCAACTGCGTCACTCAAGAATACAGTTAAACTGGAATGAATTATCAGTCCAGTCGAGACTAAATACTCTGCGTGGCAGTTGCAGCTTTCGTTAGTGCTCCGCTAATTTTTCGCCCATTCTAGGGCTATAGGGATTGCTGTGTCTGTCCGTCTGTCTGTCTGCCCGCACGATAACTTTCGAATAAACGATGTTACACGTACCAAATTTGGCATAGAGGGTCACACTACCATTCCTGAGGTTAAGTTCATAAATGAGCCAAATCAGTCCACCAAAAGACCCATGGGGGTCAAATAACCCCATGGGGTAATAAAATAGCCTGAAAAATATTTGTCTACTATTCCACCAAAATAACAAAAATATAAGTAGGTTGGTCCGAATCGACAGTTTGAAGACCAGTCGGTATCAATAAACTCTACCGGGTCACAAAATAGTTAAAAGATGGATTGTTTCTATTTCACAAAAATCACAAAAATAGGATTAGTTCGACAAAAATCGAAAGTATGAAAACCCGTGGGGTTTAAAAACCCCGTCGGATCTTTAAACAGCCTAAATCAGATTGATATGTCCCGGAGGATAGATGTATGTCGTGAGAGAAAGCGTCTCATAAGCGTCAACCAATATCTGGGGAATAAATTCGACGACGGCTGGCCCCCACGTTGAAAAAAAAAACGATCTAGAAAAGGCAAAGTTCTATAAATAAAGCGCCCATGGAATGGGCTCTGCCAGTTGCACCTGCAGGTTTTTCAATCATAAATAACCTCATATTTCATAATATGGGCTTATCCGCCTAGTATTCCCATAAATATCTCAACCAGCTTTCTTAGTTAATTAGATAACTAATCCTTATGCTGAAAAGGCAATGATTGAGACTAAATCCTACGTGCACGTTTTACTTGCTTTCGATGATGCAATTAGGACAGTAGGTAGTGTAAACTCTATTGATATCAATCAAGACGTTCTCATCGTTTGAAACTAGTTTGATTTCATGAAGTGCCTTCAGAACTGCTTAGCATTGGCAGAAGTGAAAATGCAAACAAAGTGTACTTTCATAAGCAACTCTTATG
The DNA here is from genome assembly GCA_034682405.1 of Hydroisotoma schaefferi. Classification (NCBI taxonomy): domain Eukaryota; kingdom Metazoa; phylum Arthropoda; class Collembola; order Entomobryomorpha; family Isotomidae; genus Hydroisotoma; species Hydroisotoma schaefferi. The sequence continues at coordinate 9,093 of JAQFZX010001206.1, read as the reverse complement.
TTTATTGTTTATTACTAAGTACGGATCCCTGCTGCACGATAGACCATCGATAGAATGTGCTCTTTCTTTTTGGTAGAGCAATAAATGATGTTAAGAAACAATAATAATTGTACGGACTCGGGATGTCAACGTCATTGCATAAAATGTATTTCCCAGGTCATCATTCACTACTAAATACCAACTAACCGCTGGGTAATTATTAGCCAAGTTAAGTTTTCATAAGTGTTTTTGAAATTTATCGGTACTAAGAATTACCCAGATTATTTATAATGCAAAAGTCAGTAGGGAACATTGAACAGAAAGCTGTTTACGTTTTCTGTCACAAGAAAATAAAATCAAAATAGTCGTTTTTGTGAACTGTTCCGAACTCCTTCGATACGCTCAGAATGTCTTTTAACTTCGATAGATCAGGGTTTATGCACTTACGTAACTACTTAGCCACTTCCGGTTGGACAGTGGTTATGACAATGTTCGCACGGTGATCAATGACAATAAACGCGGTGGAATCAATACTCGTCGGAGCTAACTGATAAGACGGTTTTTCTTTCATTGATAACCTAATCACTAATCACAATTAACTGCTTAATTAATAATCTAAAAACTAAACAGGACTGGGAAATTCTAGGAGTACAAAAATGAAGCGTCTGCCTCCTACCAAGCTCTCACAAACTATGTCGAATTTTCACAGAACAACACCTTACATAGGTAGGCAGACACACAAAATGCATTACAGAATATGCTGAAATGTACGAAAGGCGGCACACCCCTCAAGGTCAACGGTCGCAGGTCATCAAAAATTTAAATAGGAACCCCCATAAAATGGGCCGCCGTTCGAAAGGTATTTATTAGGTAATTTATTAACAGTTTTTGTTATAACTATATCGCGCTTAGATCAAAAGTTATGACCTTGAGAAGGTCAAACGTCAAATATTCGAATATCTCGATTGCGTTTTTTTCTAACAGCATCTAAGATGTCAATAAGACATATTAAACACGGTAAAGGGCGGATGACCTTTCGTTACCGTGCGATACAGTCAAACATCAATTATTTCAATATCTCGATCGCTGTTTTTTCTGAAAGCATCTACAAGTCTCTATAGACATTGCGTTTACCCTACTGACACATCGCGCGCACATTACGGACACATCGTGCCATATTCATCCCTTTGTTAAGTGCGGTTGCAACGGTTCATTACTTCGTATATTATTCAACAAGTACATAACAATAACTTGGTTGACAAGCTTTATCTTCTAGTTTAGTTATATTCTCTATTAGTAACCAGGCCGGATGAAGAATCTACCTATATGTATCACTTTTTCACTTATGTTCGCATCTTCCTTTCTTTATCTCTTATGCCTCTGTGTACATAATCTCTGTGAACAATGCGTGTGAAAAATATTCTTTAAATCTACAGTATAAGGAAAATAGTTGTTAAAAAACTCAAGTTTACTTTTAAAGGAAAATCTAGCTTAAATGTATTAAGAGGTGCAAACCTCTTTCTGTGAATGGCAGATTACTCTGTCTGGGTAGCTGTCATTTCACGCGATAACTCTCAAACGCTTGTACTTTTTATACAGTTAAGGTATATCGCGTTACCTTTCGTTACCCTTACCGCATGGCGAGGTCAACAGTCAAATAATCGAATTTCTATATCCGATTTTTTGCTAAAAGCATCTAGAAGGTCTCAAAAAGACAAAGCGCACATGTTGTGCACACATCGCAGTTAACACCTCTTTGTTACTGCGTTTAAACCGATTGAAGGTTAACTTGTTCTAATACTGAATCGCTTCTTACGAGTCGATTTATTGCTTTTAATCTGCTATTGAAAGAAGGGCATTGAGCAGTAGAAATTAGACGGCTAATTTTGCTTATGTTTATATATTAATCTTTTTACGGTTTCTTCATTACACTTTCATGTTTTTATGCACTAAAAATATACTGTTTAAGTATGAACACTGCATACCCTTAAAACATAATTTAGATTCCGTTTTCGGTTGATATTTTTTGTTGGTTACACTTCCAATTTTCCTTTTTACGTAAGCTAAAGAGAACTGCACGATTCCTCTGGAGTGATTTGCCTGAAATCCCTTCATTACCAAAGCTTACTTCCTGTCACGTAACAGTAATCCAAAATCCAAATCCACCATAAGATACCGAAGGTTGTAAAAGATATTTACTGGCTGATATAAACCTACGCAATTTGACAGAACTGAAGGATATTTAATTTTTTACTCGGTAAAAATCACTCAATCGTTGTGTTAGCATCGACATTGCATTACCTAAACCTATAATAATAATTCAAGTAGCTCAATCGTTAATATTCTCAGAAAACTTTATTTGTCCGTGCACACATGGACAAGCGTTGCAGGTAGTTGTACTCCCCATTATGACCAGTTCGTTCTTGAATAGCCAACTAATACGACGGCAGGCTGTTAGGATGAATGATAAGAATTACACTGTTCTGTATAAAGAATGCAGCAGTACGGAAAACCTACTCAATTCAATTGTCCAATCAATCACTACTTCCTACAATTGTGGAATTTTTTAATACGCCTGTACCTGTATAAATGTTTGAATTCAAACCATATAAATGTACATGTACCAGCGAGAAATGACTTTCTTTCATGAAAATATAACTATTCATGAAAAATTGCACGACAATTGATGTCCTTCGTAGACTTTTACTGATACTATAGAGAATTCCTACGAATAAAGTCGAACGAGACCTATTGATAGTCTGATTGTGTTTGTTGTAAACAGATGCAAAAAGTCGGTGGATGGATATCAGTTAGCCGAAAAACTATTCAAGTTGAAGGGTCTCATTCTATGTAAGACACATAAAACTAAAGCATAAGTCGTCCATAAATATAGCAGAAGTAGTTTAGAGAAACCGAACTTATTCATGCAATAAATGTTAGCAGCTGAAACTAGTGGACGTAAATGTGACAGGAAATCGAATAATACACAACATCATTGACGCATCAGATGGATGGATTCCTCTTGAAAATTTTAAATACATTGACGACTTTGGCAAAAAGTCTCGCCTGATGATAACTCACCTTTTTATTGTCTACCGGAATGAAAATGCAGCTGCTATTTTTTTGTGCAGGTTTTAAATTAGAAAGAGCTGCTACTTTTTTTGTATGTTGTGCAGGTTTTAAACCAGAAAGAGCCGTCAATGCATAAGAGTATTCAAAACTAGTCATGAGATGTATGATTCAAGTAAAGTAAAGTAAAAACAGTGTTTGTCAATTTAATTTTTCTCTCATACACCCCTACCCAACCAATTCGTTATCAACAACCATTCAAAGTATTTTCCCCATGCAGCTATTTTAACTAAACTTTTAAACACTGACTGTTTTACTGGCAAGATCCAAATTGGAAAATTTTCTAACTTAAAAACCAAAACCGAAATAGTTAAAATGGCAAAGATTGTAAAAAAATCATTTGCTTATCAGTTCAATCTGCAAATTATCATATTCCGTGTTCATTCACTCTGCTACGACAGTTATTGCCTTTAGTCCTGCTCGAACTTTCACTGATTCATGATGGGTTCTTCCTACGTTAAGTATTACAGTACTAAGGGCACTCCAAAATTGGCTTATTGCGGAAACACATATTCTAGTAGAGTGATCAATAAAAATAGGATAAAAAAAAATTATTGTGATAAAAGACGTAAGTGTAATGCATCCTTAGTCAATTCGAATGGGAAATAGTCATAAAGTCGAAACGGATGGTCTAAAACGGAAACCATTCAAGTCATGCATCAGCCAGTGCTGGATATTTTACGCTATGCATTAAGCTAAACTTGAAACCAAACATGAAATGTTTAACACGAGACATAAAAAACTATCGCAAGTATAATTATAAATAACGCCAGCTTTGTCTAGAATTGTGGTAAGGATTGTAAAACGGTTCCCAACTTCCACGACTGGATTCAAAAAGTAGCTTAAAGGATTCCAATTGATTGAGACTGTTTAATCTGAGTTGAATTTTTGTAAGATAATAAGCTGACAAAGGTTATTTTTGGAAAAGCCATTGTAATTTAATTTTTCAGGAATTTAATTATTACCACTCTGCACCCCCCCCCCCCATTTTAAGAACTTGACTACGTAACCATTATTTTTTACCACTTCAAAACTTGCCATACTTACCGTGAATCGTTTTACGATTTATACATTCAAAGCTAATATATTATTTCTAATGAAAATAGCAAAAGTTAGAGATCCACGACTGCTTTACCTGCCACAAATTTAGATTGCATATGGTCATAATAAACATGTAACCTATCTAGTAGTGTTGCACATTAAATTCACACATTTTAAATTGTTGAACTCCTTATGGTATTATGCATACCTTATGCATGGAAGGATTACAACACAAAAAGTAGCTGTAGTGTAAGGATGCATGTAATGCAGAAAGACCGTTAATAATGGGAAAAGACGTGGACTAGGTTGAAATGTTGCTTATCAGATCTTTCAAAGAGAAAAACTCCCGTATTCCATCCTCAGAAAAAGTTTAACACCACTGACTTACATACATCAACTAGTCTGCCGGGCGGAACATGCATGCAGACAGCAGTCTTTCAAACGTTAGTTTCTTTATGAAACCCACACTTCATGCTTACTTGAATTGAAATTTAGGAGGAATAAAGACGCTTTCTTGAGAGGATCGTATTCTGATTGTTTACAACAGAAGAGAAGATGATCTTTTGAATCGGTTGTTTTACTCTATTTCAATTTCCAGTATTCGGAATAGTATACTGTTAAATATCACAGTATATTCAATAGTAAGAGTAAAGTTGTGGTTGTAATTACAGCTGTCTCTCGATTGCTCTTCTGAATCTGTTATCTGCTCTTCATCAATCATTAACTAACCCTCATCGTGTCATTTAGAACTTTGCCTGTCTGCAGTAGGCCCAGGAGAGCCGGCCGGGGTAGGAAAGCCTTACATTTAACTTTAAGACGTCTTTCCATTTTTGTTTGTTTGTATTTCGCCAGACGGTGAAGAGAATGAATACATATTACATGGTTGACTTCAGTCTCAGTCTCTTTCCCTTCAAATCTCTTCATACTGGGCCTTTCTGTCTTGCAGAGTCCCGCACTACTGATAAAAACAAAGGGGATTCAGGTAGCTTAATAAACTTTCAAATAAATGAAAACTTTTTGCACGATTGACCCAATCTAATTGAAAGAGGCTTCATTGAATTGTTCTCTCTGTTACGTATCAAATTAAGCCACCAGCAGCGTATTAAATTCCAAATATGCCTGACAGTATACATAAATTAAGCAGTGCTAAAAGGTAAAATCTGGGTCCAACATTTCTATAGAGGATTAACTGAGCATACCTCAAATTCATGTAGTTTCTATTTATAATCTTAAGAAATGGGACGTAGTTGTTTAGTGTAGAAGAACCCCTTTTCTGTATTCATATGTTAAGAAATGGTAGCTCCTTCAGTTAATTGAGGAGATAAGATAAAACGGCAAATCTTCTGAATGTCTCTGACACGGTAATAGTAATCAAATCACTAACTATCAACTGTGAACAGAATGGATGGGAGTGAGGCTTTCAATCTGTTTTACCTTCACCCAATATGCATATTACATACCATTTAATTATTAAAGGTCTGACCTAACTACGGCAGCAAATTATTTTGTATTCATAGCAAAACCACTTAGAGGTATGATTTTCCAGGTTCGGATCTCAAAACTGGTTTAAAATTAATTAATGTTGATTTCCCCTTCGCAAACATCTTACACGATGCAATTTATTTTTATGAATTATTTTTAACCCGTTTTAGGGCTATTGCCGAGTGCGTAGGAGATTTCAGGGTTTACCCAACCGATCTGGCTGAAATTTTACACAGTGAAACCACTCTGACTAGGTGCAGTGCAAAATTTCTGACATATGTGTTTTCTAAATGACCCTTGGGGTCTATAAACCCCACCGGGTCATTAAATGCCAAATAGTGTAGACCTTTCTACTTTTCCATGAAAATAAGAATAATTGGGTTATTTTCACACAAATAGAAAGTTTAGGTTAGGTTAGGGCTACGTGTCCTAATGGATAAAGCCTTTAAAGAAGTATTTTGTCTAATTTTACGTAGGAATAATAAGTAAATTTGTAGTTCATGAAAATGTGCAGTTAGCAACCTTTAGACAGTATAAACGAAAGGGCGGATCAGAATGGCTTAAGAGGGTAAATACAGTAATTTGTCAGGAATAAAGTGAAAACCACGGGTGTTGCATTAAAAGATAAACACATCGGGTAAGATCATAGGCGCAACCAAGGGGTTGGGGTACAAGGTTACATTGTACCCTCTAGTTTTCCAATCTATCCCCTAGAATTCCCGAAAGCCCATCCTTTATATGCTAAGCAGGCCCAGCGCAGCCACACCTCTTCGTATATATTAATGCTATTTGTACCCCGTAGTACCCCCTCTTGGTTGCGCATATGGGTAAGATAGAAGCAGAAAGAAAATTCGTGGGCTCAAAAGTACTTCAACAGATATGAAGTTTGCAAAATGAAAACGACAGGTTCATATCTCCATTTACTGAGATCGAGATTTGACTACCTTTACTATGCATGTAAAGGCCTCCACTTCACGGCTTTTGTAGGAAATCTACTCCTAAAACGCCTTAGAATGTGGACTGGTAGCTGCACTTCGAGGTTTTAAAGTCATGCATGTAAAGTGTAATTTGCATTATAAATAACATCCCAAGGATCATGAATCTTCCAACTTATGATGTACGCAAACCTAAGGCTCGCGTTAAACTAACTCAATTAACGAACATTTTTAAGTACATAGTCACGGTCATCTCATAGCTCATAGCAGAGTCTGCGCGTTATTCAATTATTAATTAATTATTATCATTATTACGTAGTGCAGTTGTTTAGTAGCGTTCACGCATGATGAAAACGGTTTTGAGTTTTTAATTGAAGAAGCATGTTCAGTGTAATTACCACTGTAAGCTACTATAACTATCTGCTTGGTATTAACGCTTGAGTTTACAACATTTACAATAGAATCACCATTTTAGGCCGTCTCGGCTGCCTTCTTCATAATCGCAAGTTGCAAATATCAAATGAAAGTGAGGGTTCTAAGATAAACATGCATGCTTCAAAAGAGTACATATTAAAACAGTACATTTGCTAAGGGTAACAGTAATAAGTTTATCTTTTAGATCAAAATGCATAAGAGGATACCTGTTATTAAAATCTGTGTAGCAGCATATCCTGCAAAAAGGTAGCCTTGGCCCTGCAGCATCTTCAAAAATTAGAAGCTTCGCTTCAGTGTGCAATATGCTTTATACATCTTAACCTACAAGCGACCCAACTACCCCTGACTCTGTTTCTCTGCTCATCAGGAAGGATTGAAAATTCTGTTATTCGCGAAATTAACTCAATTTTTGCCCAAACATCTATCCATCTCGAACAACTCAAACTTATGAACTTCTGTGTAGCGTAGCATAAGATCTAATTTAGAAATCAAGATTATTTTCACAAATAAGTAATTAATCACAAGTCATATAATTGTTTACAGGTTAATAAATATTAAATCAAAATTATACAAAATTATTTTTCTGTTTGCATTTCCAATCCTTCAGTTCTTTAATACTAAAAGTGCTTATTAATAGTTACTACTTTTTATATCCAATATTTAACATGCAGACGGAATATTAATTGATTATTAGAATAATCAAATTTATTTTAGACGTAAAATAACCATGTAATTTCATGGTTTTTGATCATTTAAACTTTCATAAAACATATTTGAGATAACGATTGACCGCACGCATTTTTCTAGATGTTGGTCTCATTTTATATTAATGATATTTTTTATCAGAACAGAACACATTTTTCAAAAAAAAGTAAAGATCGCTAAGAGAATAGCACATATCTAATCATTTCAAAAAAGAGGTTTACACCTTTTAATAATGCAAAACATAGTAGTTAATACTTGATTGTCTTCATTTAAAAAAATGAGTATGCACAACTGAAGGGTAACTTCCTGTAAGGGTGCATACGCTTTATCGAATTAATATTGGATGGGATTGATTACAGAGAATTTTTATGCTTAGCAGTGCACTCAATAAATATTTTCTTGTCATCCCAGAGTTATATAAAGTAAGAAGATATTAGAAATACACAATATTTAACTAACAGGTCTAGTTGTGCACAGAATAAAATGGGATGGTGCATAACGCTAAAACGCAGAAATGGTAATTGTCATTAGTTAGTAAATACTTGAATGGAGCTAACCGATGGAAGAACCGCACTACTGACAAGCACAAGACACACATCATCAAAAGGCATGTTATCTAACTAAGCAGCTTCAAAGTCCAACGAGAATCGTTCCCTAAAAAATTTATAACGTAAGCAATAATACCACTAGCCTGTACATGCCATCTCCATACGTGTAGTGCAATAAAAAAAATTCTGTCACATTTCTGATCCCGATCCCGAAAGAAAACAAACTGTTGCGTTGTGTCCCTTCATCTCAATCCAAATCTATGCAACACGATAGAATATTTTTCTAATCTAGTCTAGATGTTATTAACTTTGCCCTCAGAGTTGCGTTGGAAGCGAAGGCGATGGAATAGAAGCTCGGAATGACCACCTTGGCTTAAAAACTGCTTACGATGATAAAATGTTTTAAAATTACGCTACTACTAAGGTACATTCATTATTCATGCTGATTGAGATACGTTAACAGGCTGCTAACCGTCAACAGTAGTTCTAGTGAATAAACTATTATTTCCAACCCCACAGTTGAATTAAGACCAGAAAGCTTTTGTTCAAGATTTAGTGGCCTAATTCTGACTGTAATTGAGACCTTAGAAGCTAGTCATCAGATTACTTAGTACGATTTGAATAAGCTGTGCCGATAACGCTCATTAAGATCTCCGGTTTTGAGCGCAATAGTGGTTTTTTAATTTAAGAAATAAAACAAGGGTTTAATTTAAAAATAGCTGATTTAGTTGTTGGAATGCATTTTCGTACAAGGTGGCTGAACTGAACAAGGTGCATTGGTTAGATTTCCTTTAATATCCTTAAAATCCATGATACTTAACTTATTTAAAGATCACAAT
>JAQFZX010001205.1:0-34018 GCA_034682405.1 Hydroisotoma schaefferi | reverse complement strand
GGTATTCCTCTTTTAAAACCGTTAAACTTCATTTGAGAAAGTTAACTTTCAATATCTCTTATTAAAAAAGCTTCAATTTGCGGGAAAGGAATTTTTTGCCAATGGGGAATTATACCGGGGGGGGGGAACTATTTGAGGGGAGGGAATTAAATCGGGAAATACGGTACTCTTTTTTTTGTTAAATAAACAATACTTTATTTGCTTCAGCCATTAAAACAAGCGTTAGTTGTTGTTTTTAAATGAAATCCATAGTTCTATTTAAGGTTTGTGATATTTATTAATTGTTAAGTTAAATGCTTTAACCCTTGTTAATATTTAATTATGAGGTTAAAACCTACACCGTGCAACTAAAATGCAGTCCTTCCTCACTTTAAATTCCATGTTTAAGTATCAATTTATTACTTTACTCATTTATTATTAAATTAATTTGTTGGTCTTGGCAAGTTGAGATTTTTCTACTCTTTTGTAAGAGTTAGTGTTTAGCGTTGAGCATCAGCTCGCTTGAGAACTTTCTTGAGATGTATTTTTTTAAAAAGAATTTACTTCTCCTTTATCTACAGGAATAGTAATAAGATATGTGTTTTCTAATTGTTAAATTGATCCTAGCATTGTGCGGCTTAAGCTTTTAATTAGATTTATGAAAAAAATTATTTTATTAGGATGCAGTTAGTTATATGGTTCAGTTTTTGAAAAATTCTGTAAACACGCAAGTCATAAATCAGTTGCTGATTAAAGGATTTCGATGGAAAGCTACTACCTATTTGTAAAAATTCATTTTGAACAAGAATTCAAAGAATTTAAACCTATCTGAAGCACTTGAATTAAAAGCTTTTCATAACTTGTCACTTTGGATCCAGAATATTTTAGTTGACAGGTTAGACAAAAAAACGTTAGCAAAATATCATAAATCAAAAGCAAATAGGGAAAATAGTTTCCAACCGTCAAAACATGTTCAATCGATCCTAATTTCTTTCCAAACTTCTGAAGAACTCAAGAAGAACAGGTCATTCCTTATAAGAATTAGCTGCTTACTTAACCTGAATAAAATACGACAGACGGTTGCGTCCGGCAAAACTAATTGACTTGAAGGGATCATCAGTAATATTGACTTAATTAATTCCATCAGATCCAAAAAAATTCCCAGCAGTGGAATTGGTGGTGTAGCAATGTTATTAGGGAAGTAATAGGACTAACATGTACATCTATCTAGGAGGGAATTAATCCATTCTGCCATTTACTCACTCACGTCACGTCACGTCTGTCTACAAACTCATCATCATCATGATTTAATGCAGTGTACAGGCAGAAGTCAGGTCGGATTATTATTTCATTTTTCCTCTGATTTATACTCTTTTAAAAAAAACCACGTGCAACTTGGCAGAACGAGGAACAGTTAGGAATTAAATCACAAGAAACAACTTGAGCCAATCCCACATTTTTTTAATACTTAAGACGAAAGTTAAGAAGGTAAAAGAATAAATAACCACCTGGAATACCTCATCCCATCAATTCGGTCTTTCAGAAGCCAAAAAGCATAGCCGACTTCCCCCAATGTGCCAAAAACTGCATTTCCTCATCCTTTGTATTAAAACTAACTAACCAACAACCTGTTGCATCCACCGTTCATTATCATTACGCATTTCCACTACAGCTTTTTCATCATTTTATTTCCATGCAACTCTCAATACTCTTGTTTGTACAACTACAGCTACCTCTACTACTACTACTACTACTACTACTATTACTACTACTACTACTGTACTACTACTAGTATTACTTCTACTACTACTTCTACTACTACTACTACTAGTATTACTTCTACTTCTACTACTACTACTACTGTAACAATACACGTTATCATTATCACCCTATAATCTTCATTTAATCCTTTCATTTCAAGGTCCAAAGTAAATCAACAAGTTATGGTGACTGGTGGGCTGATTTGGTTTTGATCCTCAGCTAATGAATGCTTACAGTATTCACCTAAATTAACCCCATTTCAATTTTATCTTCTTCACCTTTCCTTGCTCATGTTTTTTACTAAGTTTGGGTAAGCTAACGAGTTGTGGTCTGGTGTGGTGGCCATCAGTAAACTTGTAATGCTAACTCAAGACCCAAACTTTTTTCAATTTACCGTATTTCCGGAAATTACTCCATCCCCCCCCCCTTTCTCCCTCTAAATAACTCCCCACTGCAAATGACCCTATTGAAAAATAACCCCCCTCCCCTAAATCAGTTATCGGGTATTCCTAATTTAAATCCGGCTGGAAAATAGTAATTCGTCTAAAAAACAAATGTATGTTTGATAAACATTTATAATATAATTCGTCCAATTCAAATATATTCAAATTAAGACAAAATTTAGGTTTTAGTTACAAATAAAAGTTGAGGTTTATTCCCAACTTCATTTAAAACGAGATTTTGCAATAAAATCATTAGGTTAAAAAATGTCATCTTTAAGATAAATCCCAAAAAATCAAACATTATTTTGGTTTTAACAATAACTCCCCCCCTGGAGTAACCCCCCCTGCAAATGAGTCCATTGAAAATTAACTCCCCCGGGGGAATAATTTCCGGAAATACGGTAAGAAGGGAAACTGGATGCAATTTCATTGAATTCAAGCATCAAAATTATCGGTAACTAAATAGAGGGAATAAAATAAGCATAGTTTCTCAAAGCTACTTCTTGGGATACTAGAAATTAAATATAAGAACTTCCAAGAAGAAAAGTAGAAGGTCTAAAATTTTAGTATATTGATCCAATTATAACGTAGGAATATGTAAGGAACGTACACTAAAAGTTATTTAAAATTAAAAATAGATTGCACACATTGACAAGATCTCTACAGAGCTGAATGTGATGGAAATGGTAGGGGTATGCTAGCTCTGTTGAACCATTTCATAATAAAAGTTCAACTTAGTTAAGTTTAAAGTTCCACTGCTTTACAGCTAGCCGTCCTAGTCTAAAAGGTATGATCCACAGTACTGAAAAAATAATTTAAACGCTTTAGTGAGCTCTTGAAACTCATCATGCTTGGTACATTATGGTCGGAAGGAAAGGAAGGAATCAACTTTGAGAATCAAAAACTACCCATAAACTTACCTTACCTAAAGCCTTATTACCTCCATAACTTACCTTACCCGAATCTGCAGAGATTCTTGTGTGCTTAACCCTTGCCTATTTCTTGAGGTTCAAACTAATTTATCTTCCTAAATAATTTTACCCAAGCGTTACAATCCGTTAAGCATAATAAGCTTTATTTTAAAAACTTAGCTGTGGAAGTACGGAGGGATTTTTTTTAAAATTGACCGTTCCTCAGTGTTGATTGGAATATTAAAGATGTACAAGACGGGTAATAATAATTAGAGCTATTGGCCGATTACTTTGAAGTAGCAATTACTTTATCCACTCTGGTAAAGCATCCCTATAACAAAACTGTACAATTATACCGCACTGCATTGCTCATAGTTTATTTCAAATAAAAGCTGGTAATCAAGACTTGCTAATAATGAAAACGGATTTGTAAACAATGCTGTTGAGAGGGATTTGGGTTACGGGATGTTATTCTGTAATCCCATCACCACCTTTAATACTATTTAGCATAATATATGCAATAATACTTGTTGATTGTTCCTATTATACAGACAGTATCTCAAGTCAACAAGAATAAGTTTCATTTCATTCTAAAAGTGTTGAAATGTAAATGATAAAAAGAGTTAGGTTTGCCTAAATAATTTTCGAATAATTATTGTGCAAGAAAACGAGTAGTATCTATCTAGTAGATTTAATATGACAGTTGTCTGCAAATATAACAAGGCCGGTTTAAACTTGGTTGGACGGAACTGCCTGTTTCTTTCAAACACTTTATACAATTTTATTTATTGACTGAATGGATGACATTTTGAATTCAGGAATGAAGATCCTTTAAAATGACCACATACCGGACCAAATGGCCTTTTTTCTCATCCTAGAATAATAAATTCACAGAGTTAAACTTCAAAGCTTTGAACAAAGTCTCAGTAGAATCAACAAAGAGGACATGAACGGGAGTCCAAGATGGTCAATCTACCTAAACTTAACTTTACCTTTAGTCACATATTCTATTAGCATAAGTCATCTTTCTTTACTTTTATTATAAAGTCAATTCTACATCCTGCTAAAAAATATTGACAAGATGATTTTGCCCAAGATTTTAATAATATTTTCAAGTTTAGGCCTCACCTTTTATTCAAATGTAGAATGTACATTATGGTAATTTTATTATTAGTAAGGAATATGTTACTAATTAGATTTCAAACTATCCAATCATGAACATTTTACAGGGTAAAGCTTCAAGCTGATTACTTATTTATAACTTCATATCTTTTCCTCCCTTCACCTTTTTTTCAACTTTAAAAAAAATACTAACCGTCGTACCTGAAAACCTCTTTCATTGGAAATGAACCGTACGGTGAGCTATCCAATACGTTTTTTTCCGTACTTTTTAAAGAAATCCATATGAAGTTCCACTTTTCCTACGTAATACTGAACTGACATTGAATTAATGAAAGAAAAATCATTCGGATTGTTAAGAATTTACAAGAAAAGTTCTTTCAGAGAATCTGAGAGAGATTCCCTGTTGAAAATAATAATTATCAAACAAGAAATACACCATAATTTCTAAACCATTCATTTCTCGCCATCTTAAACTGCACTGTTCCTAAGATTTAAGAATCCTTCCCTCAACAACTGCAGACTTTATGCTTGGAATAGGCCGCAAATGAAGAATATAAATTAAGTAACGTCACAAGTTTAATAAAACAAATTCACCAAAATGATAATGATGAAATTAAAAAACTTTCTTTAGCAAGAAATGTAACGAGTCATCTCTTGTCAAGAATCTGTAAAGAATTTCCCTTTCATTTCATCAGTTATAGTAACATTTGTTGGCAATTGCAATACTAATTCTTAAGAAATATCCCTTTATTGTCTTTCTTAAGCCAGTTTTACCATCTATTTACTAAAGTTAACAACGTTAAACTTATTTTTACTAAACAAATTGTCCGTCCAAACCACTTTTCTTTAAGGCTTCCAATTTAAGATAATTATTCTCAAAGGATTAGCTTAACTAGGTATAGTTGACGGTGGAATTGGAGCACAATTTGAGAATATTCTGTTTGCTTTACTCTTATTCAATTAATGATCCCTAATTGGGAGAATCTACTATAGCCAATATCACTTAACCACTCAATTCAACCAGCATTCTTCATTTCTCCAATAAATAAACACTTTCAGCAAAAAAGTCTACTCTTTAATACTATTTTGTTTCTATTCATAAGTGATTCCTCCTACGAGGAGTAAGTTTATGTTACATTTGTAAAAATATTATTTTCCTTTTATCTCAAAACTAACAAATGAAAGTTACGAAGCAACGAAAGATATTAGAGATTTTTTATTAGGAAAAAAAACTAAAATAAAAAACGATAATTCGTAACACAATTTCTGTGGGGAAATAAAATGAACGGTGGGAATGCAAAGTAGCTTAATGAATGCTTCACTTCTACTTATGAATTTATGATCAACCTTCATGTTTTTTGGTGTTGGTAATGGCCCTGCTGCATTTAAAGCATCATCATTCAAAGTTTAGTCATACTGTTGGCTACGAGTGCAAGTTATTGCAGCACTTTATTGATATTTTTCTAGTTTGTTGACCCAATTTTTTTTATCGCTTACTAGTTAGAGTAACCGTCTCTTTGCGTTCCCTTGTTACTTTACTATCGCTAACAACGAGATGGACATGCATAGTAGCAGTAGCAGTAGTAGTAGTAGTAGTAGTAGTAGTAGTATAGTAGTAGTAGTAGAAGTAGTAGTAGTAGTAATGGTAGTAGTGCTAGTAGTAGTACAATAAGTATCTAGTTTATGGTCATCTGAGTAAATTACTATTAGATTAAGACGTTCTTAAGAAGCAAATATTATTGAATGAATTTCATTAACAACGATAACAAAGCGTGGCTAATGTAAAGGGGGTTGGCTCATGGAAAGTTTTCTTAAATACGAAATTAAAAATCCCTTAAGATTAGCCAGTTCATTGTCAATGCTACTCGTGTTGAGCAGAATAATATCTAGTCTGCTAATACTAAATTGGATTGCATGTACCGGTTGACAGGAAAGTAATGTGTAATACAAAAAACTTGGTAAGTAGGAGAAGTGAATGTAAAAACTGCATTACATTTTAATAAAAACATCATCCATCTCTCCCACTTTTTGTCATCTGCCAAAATATTTAACTCTTATTAAGATTTTAAGAGGAAAACACTTTCTCAAGATGAATATAAAGGAATTAATGAACATTACTAACGACATTCCATATTATCTTGAGTTTTTTTTTGAAAAAGTACATTTTTTTTCTCTAAGCGAAACTAGAGCAATTATTTAATTTTGGTGTGAAAAAGTAAAACTTTTACTTTGAGACGGAATCCTTCACAAGGAGAAATCAGATTGATGTGATTCATACACATACCAAGTCCAGGATAGACAATATTTACCTATTACAGTGCTGGAAATTACATAGGTTTATGACATGTAAAGTTGCCCTACATTACATCTTTAATATTCAGACCCAATAAGCAAGCCAAGCATAAGGACAGAAGACCTGTGTCTTGTGAATAATGCGGTCAGACCCTGGCTTAACTTATCAAATCAGATAATAATCCCAACCCGGTCATCCTGATACGATTTTAACAAATAAAAAACCTCTCGCTAACCATAGTTTCCTACCCTTTTCTTTATAATCTATTCATAATCAAAACAATCTTTTCCCCCTTTGATGGATTCAGTTGAGTGGAATTTTTCTCCCCATTAAATCTATCATGATTTAAAAAATATTTTTGTGAGGATCTCAAGTGAAAAGCACTTTTCCATAACTTCCAAAGCCAAAATGGGGATTGATAGTTCTCAATCCTGCTGTACGGTGAGATTAGATGTACCTAGTACCCTAAATCCTCGCCCAGATACCGCGGGTATAAATCATGTTTAGAAGCATATTTAACATGGGAGAGATGCCCCTTTTAACATTGAATGAAGGATAGACGTACGGCATGATTAAGGAGGGCGGTGTAAGGGTGAGGATTTATTCAGAGTATTATGTAAGTCAGGGTAGATGGAACGACAGGTAAATGAAGATGCTGCTGTTCCAAGGACAGAACTAGTTAAGATTTGCCGGTTGGTTGGGTGGATCCTCCTTGTCGCCACCGTGGATAAGCCCAAGGAATAATGAGATAGGCAAGCAAGAAGGGTGAGGATAACAACTGACATCAAGACCTACTCACCCCAACAATCCTAAGCGACACGCTGATCATCAAAGATATTCAAGGAGATGCTAGCCCTAACTTGTACCTATACTTTGTCATAATCATGTGGATTATGAATCGAGCGAAACAAGTTCATTTTATGTCATCTTTCCTTGAATAAAGATTACTTTGTTAGACTTTGACTTGAACGGTTCATGGTTCCCACCTGTCCATGACAGTATAATAAGCCACTTCTACACTCATCACTTTGCAACAACTTAACTATAGCTTCATCTTCATCTTTTATCGTATCACACAACCCAATCTTAACATCACGCTTAAGACTAGTATTGAATTATTCTTCGCCATCCTAAAACTTTAACAATTCTTGCGGCCTTAACGTTAGCGTTTTGCTTGGAAAAAAACCCATGGATCCTCCAACTCAAATCTGTAGTTAAGTATCAAGTCCCAGCTTTAAATAATACGTAAAGCCACTCCATCCTTCTTTGTATTGTTGTAAATCCAACTCATCTTTTAAAGAGTTTTTTCCATACAATTATTATTGGATTATGGGCAGATGCTCAGTGGCAGAAATCATGATTATTCTATCCACTTTTGCCATACACTTTACCTTATTCGCACCTTGAATAAGTACCGTGAGAAGTTTTGAGTTAGCTCAACCTCAGTCATGAAAGAAGGCAAACGCCATGCATTATTTGTTGAACTGACCATAGAAAAAAACTGCAAGCTTCAGCACAAGAGCTTCTTCAACTTAACTTACTACACACAGTAGAAGTCAGGCAACAAGATTGCTGTCAGAGTCAAGATTCTATTTTTATTATATTATTCTCTTACCTCTTGTTAACTGTCAGTCTGTATTACTACTAATCACTCTGTGTTTGTTAGATCATCTTCAAATTCCATGGACTATGACTCTCGGAAAGTTAAACCAAAGGATAGTATTTATATTGTACTAAGCTGTAAGGTATTGGAAAGATCCAACGATAAAGTAAAATACAATTGGGATATGCTTTACGCTTATCTTTCTTCAGGTTTCATTTCCGTTTTTTTAATTCCGTGGGATTTTAATTGACGACAACAAGTATCAGAATGAATCTTGTCCACACTTACGTACGTTTAATTTTGATATGAGATGACGCGATGCTAAAGAGGTTTGACAAAGAAGATAATGATTTATGATAAAGATGGTTTTAGGCTAGGACAGGGCTGACCGGTAGGAAGATGGAGGACATACTTTGGTATTCATGGTGGACACTTCTGTAGTCAAACTCTCTCAACAAACCCTTTTATGTCTACGAACGACGCGACGGCTAGCAAAGCAAGTTAACTTGATAGCGGTAGATTATTATAACAATAAATAGCTACAGCTATAAAGAAATAATGATAATAATAAAGGGATCCTCCGCAGTCAATTCAATTGCAGTAGCTAAATAGTAAAGTAAATACATTTACTGAGTCAGTCAGTTAGTAGGAAATAAAATAAATATAACTATCACACGGCTTAACAGGGACTAGGGAAGTTATTTTACACAAAGAACATCACAACCGGACAGGTGAGAATAATAACAGAACCAGATGAAAAAACAGAAATATAAAATAAAAAGTCAGGACTTCCACTACTACTACTTCCATGCAGTCCGTTAATTCTAATAAGAATTAGGGGATAGTACGCCAGTTTTTTTTACGAGACGAAACGACAGAAATGATTAGATTTAATTTATAGTAAACTCCACTTTTAGCATTTGGAGTACTAAAATTAGTAAAAGCTAAGGATTCAATGAGATTTAACCATCCCAGTCACATATCTACAATATGTCATATTTAAGTTACATTTTAATGAAAACTTTCAGATGTAACCCTTTGTCAAAATAAATAATTCCACTCTGTCATGATGATTGATCATGAAGTGAAGAAGGGATGTGCGGACACAGCCTCTCCGTCAATTCAATAAAAAGAAGCAATAATCTTGAAAGACAAGGAAAGGTTTGAGTGGACAAGTGCAGTGTGACGCTGGGAATTAACACAAACTGCAGCAGTGGATGGAGGATCACTGACTGATCCATAGTGAGGAAATACAAGCCAATATTATCAGAAATTGCACACATTATTGTGTGAGTCATTAAGTAATGCAATATCAACCGGATGTTCCCATGGAAAGTGAATAAAGTGTGTACTATACTGGGTTGAATGAAGCGATTTTGATCCATCTCATCTGATAATCCATCCCTTGCATTTCCTCAACATTATCATAGCGATTCAATCCAATTCCTGTACACAGATTTTGGGATTTTAATCATCCTTTTCAAATATTTTCAGCATGTAAATAGGCACATTACGTCTGCTACGTTTATTTATACAGGTATACAAATTATTATCCAAATCCGGTTCAAACTCTTTACGGAAATTATCCTCTAACTGATGCATCATCATCAGACAGTGCAGTAGTAGCAGTGCCAACGGGTAGTAGTAGTAGTAGTAGTAGTAGTAGTAGTAGTAGTAGTAGTAGTAGTAGTAGTAGTAGTAGTAGTAGAAGTAGTAGAAGTAGTAGTAGTAGGAGAAGTAGTAGTAGTAGTATTTACAGTACTGAGTACCAGTTACTAGAAGAAACTACAACTTGGAAATCTAAATTAAAGTCTGAAGCTGGCACAAGCTGAGACTGAATTTGCATAAATTCTAATGAGGAAATATTTAAGACTTTCCATCTTTAACTTTAATTCCGTCGGTCGATGACAAGTGTTTGCACAATCTTTTCTATTCTAATTTAATTCCTGTGTTGTTGTGATTGATTCAACAAACTTTCTCACTTGGTGGGTTTATATCCTACACTCTTTCTTCCTTACCTTCTGTCCCTCACTTTTTAAGACTCTTATCTTAACCCTTCTTATCCATCTACAAAATATTTACTAATTCCTTGCCTCCCTCTCAGCCAAGCAAGGTTTGAACCGGCTTTGCTTAGTTAGTATTCTACTCCACGCCATGCCATGCATGCGGGGCTTCATTAGCCGAAAGGGAAAACAATAAAATAAAGTTAAATGATTTTTTAAATCCCTGCCCTACCTACCAAGAATCAACACACCTTTTGACAGTCCTTATCATTTAAACTTTTTACCTAACCTATACCTACCTAGCTTGGCTATCTACTTCTTCCATGTGGACCTTTTTATTAATACCTATAACAACTTTGGACACAAAGTAGAAATGGCCAGCCCTCGGTGTTAACTCTTGCTAATTTACACGTCAGATTAAAATATTAAATGAAAAGTGCACATTCCTAGGAAGGAGCTGCATCTGTTATAAGAAATCTCTGCTGAATAAAATTAAACCCATGCTGTACGCTATAGGCTTTGGTAGATGTGCCATCTTAAGATTATTCTGGCAGCAGTTACTGCCATTAAAGTATTAAAAGAATAATATGCAGCAAAGCAACCACCGCACCGGAGTCAACCCTAGCCTACCTACCTCAGTTAGACATTTCTTATATTTTATCATTCATGAAATCAGACTTATTGATCTGCAACTCAAAGTGTACAAAGAATGGGGAGCAGTGACAGGGGAAGCTAGATATTAAATGCTGCAGGGGAAAGTCATCTAATCCAACGAATAAAAATAGCTTTCGTCCAATTTGGTTAACTCATTTTCCCATAGTAGATCATTTACATGGTAATTAAAGTAATCCACTTTTAATTTTAACTAAGCTACATCCCCTCTGTCTTTTCCTTTGAGTCGTAAAACTATTTTTAAATTGTAATATAAGTGGATCATTCATGCTAGATAGAGGTCCTATTTTGCGATATTATCGAATTGTTTTGGAATTTACATCTGTGAACTGAGCAACGAGTAGTATTATTAATACAAAGGAGACCCATTTGGGGAGGGTAGTTGGCAGTTTATAACTATAGGATTCATGCTTAAAGTAATTAATACGCGCTTAGTACTATTTATGTGCTCAATTTACCACAAACCCAGTCAGTATTCACAATCAAATTGGAAGTTACTAGAGTTCGTAAAGAAAAACATACGGACATTTATTATTCTCTAGGCTTTACTTTTTCATGACGATGGCTTACGCAACATTTTCTCTTCTGTGCAATTCGGATGCCATCTAAATATGGGAATATTACTAAATATTGAGTCCAGGATTACTAAAATATTATGCTACGGATGGACTAAATCCCTGATTCTCAAATTGAATCCATTCAAAAGACATTTTTAATTTCATACCGTAAAAATTATGAATAGCGATGGAGTTGGATTCATTCCCATGTTCTTTTCTTATTTCCTTATGCACCAATGTCACCAAATTATTCCTCGTAATCAAGTTGACTCAGAACTGAATCCCATGTCTAAATTTTATCTTTAATTTTGATGAAAAAGGTTAGCTATAAGTTGAATTTTTCTCAAAGCGTAGACAAGTTGTCTAGCAGGTTTTATTTGCTTTTTATTACCTTATCTGAAATACGTGATGTTGGCCTAGACTAGACTACCTACTTTCTAGAGTGTAGGTGGTGGGGTTCCTTCCATTATGCAGACTTTCAATTTCCTTTTTCCTAATGTTTTATCACATGAGAATTACGAGAATAAAATTAACACTTGTTTAACAAGCTACTACTACGCACCTATCTACCTAAATACACTAATGACCGGGGTGTCGCAAAGCGTAAGTTTGAGCAAATAATTATGAATGATGACTACATTATATTAATTAGAGTATGAAATTCAGAGATGTCTCACTATTCTTTCCACGATTTTTGCTGATTACTAGTAATCCTCTCATCTCAGTTGCATTTTTGCACTCACGCATTTCTGTCAACTCTTCATCTCATGCGAAACAGCAAAGTAGATACATACGCAAGGACTTTTTACCACTTTTTTAAATTTCATAGTTGGAGATAATTATACAAAAAAAGACAACCTATATTTTTGCTGGAACTCTAGACTTTAGTCATCATGTATGAAATAATATGTAAAATTAAAGTTACTTGAATGTCGAATTGATGAAATTCTTAAATTTGGAATCAGTCTTAATGTGTACATCTGTTGCTGCAAAACTGTAAAAGTTAAGAAGGGTCGCTATACGTCCGTCCGAAAGTTTACGGGAAAAGGGATTCTAAATCGCATTTTGTACAAATTGTTTGCTACTTTCCAATTCCAATTGCAATTGATCTATCCAATCCAACAACAGGGTTAGTAACGTATCCCTTACTTGGGTTATTACCTTATTTTCTGATTTAAATTAGAAACAAGCCATCCATCCGTAGATAATTTAGAAATAAATCCAGTTCCCTACACCCACAACCTTTGTGGAGGAACCTTCTTTTTCGACCTCTTAAAAATGTAAACATTTGTTTAATGAATCTCTTACATTGGATTCATGCTAATACTGTTTTCTGCCAACGGATTCCTTATGCAAATTAAATCATTAACCAACGAAGCTCCTTCTGTCTACCCCTTTTATCTATCTACTATTGGATAAATTGAGCAAGGTGGACCCATTTTGTTGCAAATTATGCAGATTTTTTCCAATCAATCTTCATACTGCTACCATGCAGCTACAAGTATTGTACAAGTTGTTGATGTGAGTAATTTAAACTAGAAAAGGACTATCTCTCTTTCCATAAATACTTTTATTAGTATGAATAATTAGATCAGTAAAGGTTGCGTTAGCTATAAATATTTAATTGTGGGCGCTACTACTTGGATTTAATTGCAACCCCAATTAAAAAATGTAGATATATTTAGTCATTAAATTAAATCAATTGAAGGGAACCCTATTTCTCCATACTCCTATGTACGTTCTGTATTGCTGCTGTTAGCTGTACCTAGCTCACCTCTTGTTGATTGACATCATGAATCTTAAAAAGTCAATAAAGTTACAAAGTTTCTACACAAAGGTTACTCAATTTCAATAGCAGTCGAATATAAATCCCCTTGCCCTATTTATTTCACCCCCTGCATCTTGCATCGCTACTCTTGACATTTTATATTTCAATATTATGATTCAGACCTTTTAAAATTATGTTTTGCACAACTATTTTTTTATTTAGAGTGGTTCCAACACAGTGGAAACCACAGTGAGGCAGAGTTATATTCCTATGAACGCTGTGACTATAAAAAAAAATGCCAGAAGTGACATGGGTTTGTCAGATATCTTTGTGAGGATTTTATAATGAATTTTATAATGAGAGTGATGCAGAAACTGTGCAATCTGTAACTATAACTTGTTGAGTTGTCAGGAGAGATGACAGAGATCATATTATTTCTTACTGAACATGTGATTTATTCATTTATGTTCAACTTATTAACTACCCCGTCATGTAGATTCCATTGGAGTCCATTAAATTCTTCATTCCCTGTCTTTAGGTTCATTGGGCAAGGTTTGCATGCAAAACAGAATTATTCAGTTTTTTTTGTAACAAGTCAGTGTGTCGGTTAAACTATTTTTTTAAATTGTACGCATTTACTACGACGACTACTCTAAATCCTCGCCCATGCATGTGCCGCGGGTTGGATGGATAAGAAAAGATTTTTTGAAGCATGTTTAACATTAGAAAGATACCCGTTTTAACATGTAAGGGATAAGCATGCAGTATAATTAACGAGGGCGGCATATGGCCGAGGCTTTAGAGTACTTCACATCAGTCCAAAACTACTTGACTTAAAAAGATGAATAAAGATAGCATGATTTTTCCCTTCTCACATCCAAAACTCTTGAAAGGGACATAAAAAGGAAGAGCGTATGGTAAAAACTACGGTTTTTAAAGACAAATACGGAGACAATGGATGGATGTCTCCAAACAGGCAGAGTAGTGTTGGTATAATATTCACAATTCGTTTTCTTACAACTCCCTACCTGTCAAGTATTGGATTTGTTGTAATGAAAAGTTTAAAAAGGGAATGGGAGTAATCGTCTGTCTGTCTGCAGGTAGATAGAGGTATTAGTCAAGCAATGAATATCCCACTATTGCCCAGGATCATATTTATTTATAGTAGTATTAATTTACAGTAATTAAACTTTAATTTTTATCTTTTGATGCTTTTTCTTACCTCACTACAGATTAAATTGAACCTTATTGGAGATATTTAATCAAAAGAGTGACTCTAGTTAAGTAAACAGATGAGCACACAGAGCAGGAAAGGTTGGGCATGCAACGTCCTCCACCTTCATTTACTTCTTATCCTTAGAACGAAACATTTGAAAAAAACTAGAACCATTTAAAGATTTCTGGCAATTACAAAATGAATAAATCTTAGTCCCGTTGCATTTAACTTTATAGATGGATACATACCACCTAGAATTACCAGTTTTTTGGGTTAATTTATTATTTGCATGGACGTTTAGGGTTTGAAGGTCAGGTTTGTTTAAAAGCGAAAGTTAAACAACTGCATAGAGGTTCACAGGTTCAGTCTAGTTGTACGGGATGACTGTCTGCAGGCACAAGTAGAAGACTAAACTCTAGATAAATGTGTGACTTTTGAGTTATTCGCTATCCATTGAGAACAGATTATTAAAAAAGGACGTTTACATGTTAAATGAAGTTTCCATTAGAGAATTTAAAACCCCAAAAAACTCAGCCGAGTCTTTTTAAACTAAAACTAAAAGTATTCCACCCTTTGCGCTCGTTCTCAGGATTTCGTTAACTAAAAAGAGTCAAAATGAACATTACAATCTTCTTGAAAGTAAAAAAAAACTCGCAGTTTTTCTCACTACTGAACTTAACTTAATCTCGACACGTTCCTTTACATTTTTTTAACGATGGTAAATGAAAATTCTGTGTGAGTTTTACACATTTAATTACCAAACTGTGGTTTCAATAGTAAATGGGATTACACTTTTTCTCTTAATTAGTGTATTTTACATTTTAAAAAAACAGGGTTTAGGACAGTTGTCTAGAAATAAATTTAAAATGAGATTTTACCATCCCAAACCTTAAATAAAGTGAGATAATATATACAATCAACACAATTCATTACTTTTTTAATAAAAAATAAATCCCCTATCTAGTCACACTTTTGTATTATGATTAAGAGCAAGCCATGCGTTATCCCTTCTATAGTTCCCAAACTTTACAAATTATACGCTGAATTAATAATAATAACATTTGAAATCATACAACATACCCATACTGTTCATGCATGTACTTTTGTTGCGGTGACACAATAATTCTACTAATTCCCATTACTTTTTAACAATTCATTTTTGAATATGAAAAGTATTTTGAAATTTCTATAAAAAAAAACCCACATATGAATTCTTTTGGTTGACACAACCTGAAAATAGTTGTTGGTAAAACTTTGATAGTGAATTTTTTGTTCAAAAAGAATGTATATAAAAGATACGAAATCAATGAGAAGAATAGGGTAATGATAATAATAATAATAAATCCTACGTAAAGATATAAGATAGGGAAGAGTCAAGAAGATGAGCATAATGTGTGGCTTTCTTGTAGCGTAAATCATATCAAATAATTTCGAAATTCAAATTGCAACAAAACCTCAAAAAAGTATTACTATTTTCTTTGACTAAATTATGTACAATTGGTTAGAGACGAGTTGTTGAGTAAGATAGGACATGTGTAAAGGTAGGAATTAAATATTATCAGATTAAAATAGCATAACTTGATTCGTCTTCCAACAACAAGTTAGATGCCATAACTCTGAAAGTATTTCCCATCCCGTCCAAGCACCCATTACCAACTTACAAATCTCTGAAAAGTGTAAACGTAAACTAAACAAAACTAAAAGTACTTATACTTAGTTATGCTGAAAGATCAATTAAAAACAATCCAAATCCACACCTTTCCCTATCTTCATGCGTATCTGCGTTCCTAAATAATAAAAATGCATGTTTGTTCACTGAATACTTACTACTCTTCATGCTATAAATTACTTTACTATTATTGCTCTTTACATCCATTCATAGGGAAGTTATCATAAAAATCAAACATGATTTAATAAAAATAGCAATCCTACCGGTCTCCCTCAACCCAAGGATGAATGAAGGAATGAAAGTTAGCTCAAACCTAAACCTAAACCTAAACCTACCTCTAATAAAACTGAGTGACTGACTCCTTTTTTGTAAACAAATCATAATAATAAAACCCCACATTATAAAACTATCAAGTTATACGAAACTGTTGCAGAAAGTATTATGTGATTCTTCCATCGTGTTTTTGGCGAGACGTGTATTAATATTTCGTTGGTTCTAATCTAACTAATCCAAGCCAGGTAGGACTGTAGAACTAGAGGCAGCTAAAAAAATAACTTTAAGGAGAAAAAAGAGAAATCTCTCAATGAACCATCCAAAAGTGATAATTGCAATTGCTCAGCTTATTTACCTCTATTTACTTAAAGGTACTTGCTCCTCAACCGCTGTTGTATTTATTTTTTATCCTTATGTTTTTTATTAGAAACGACGACGATGAACCCCCTTTTTAGTGGTGGGATATGAAAAGTAATAAATGGTTTTTATTAAAAGGAGTAAATCAGTAAAGTAAATAACTGACTGGCAGGACTAAGGCATTTTTTCATAAAGGAAGAGCAAACTTTAATAAAAACCAGATTTGGGATTAGATTAAAATTAATATGTAAGCAGTTATTAGAAATTCCATGTATTACAGCATTTTTAGCGATATTTTAAAGATTAATCTCGAGTTAAGCGGATAACAACACTCCATTGATTTTTATAAGTGCAAGGAAATTATAATTTTATTAGAACAAATCTCTTTTCTAAAAGGTTCAAGTTAGAGAGGAATTACATTGGGGAAAAGTTTAGCCTGCCAAGCCAAATACCTACAGGAGGTTTGTCAGGAAATCATTAAAATCCTCAGGAAATCTTGAGCTCGCAATCCTTTTTCTTTTGAAAACCGTTTTTAGAACTGGATGGATCTAAAAAAGTAAAAACTACCTATCAATTTATAGCTTTTAACAATCTCAGAACAAACGTTAGACATTTCTGGTTACATGTATTTATGTTTTGTAGATACAATAACAATAACTGCACCGCACTGATTCCGCTAACAAACTCAATACAATTCTGCTAACCTGTTCCAAATTCAATGAATTAATTCCTTTACCTTTACAACACAATAATGAAAATGATAAAAGCAGAGGCAGTGCTTGTTCTTGTTTGTTCGTTAGTAAAACAATTAAATTAAAGGGAAGAGTTGGAAGGATCTGCAAAGATGGTTTTTTATTGTCTTTAAATTCACAAACCCTAAAGTTCCATCTTTTAGAAATACTTTGAAAGGACTTTCTTTGATGTATTTATTTATCTCATTACTGCAATTTAATTCTACCCCACGCAGAGTAGTGTCAACTTTAGATATTCATTGAAATGTCCCAATAGAATAACTCAACCCTTCCTTTTGTCAAATACAACATTATGTGGGAGGATTTCTAATGAAACTGAAACGGTGAAATACCCTCCTCAGCTCCAGAATCTTCCCTTCTTCTTTATTCATACTTTTACTACTGGCAAATCCATTTATTCAACCTCTGTATGCAAGTTTTTAGAACAGAATGTCACAATGTCAAATAAATTAAATTAAATTAACACTCTTGGTTTTTTAAGAAATCACTACAATGCAATACCTGCAATCTGAAACTAACTCTTCAAGACGACCAGTTACAACTTTCGTTTTTCAACGGACTTTACAAACTCATTTATTTGTCTAATTTGTTTTAACGAAGTTATAAATATTACTTTAATATTTACCCACCTTTTAAAACCCAACCTGACCTCACTGATCTCTTTTTCTAATTCCATACTACAACAAATGAAATGATGAATTAGGGATCAACCTCCTGAGAGTTAAAAAAAGCTTAATTTCTATACCCCTCCTATAGTAAGATTGGACCCATTTGCTTCCGTCCGTCGTCTGCTCAATAATTAAGACTGTTCTATACCAATTTCTACACATTTTAATAGAAATGGAATGAAACAGGCGGTGGAATTCAGTGTCTAAGTTGTAAAAAGGTTGTGAGAAAAAGTTTTTAAAAAAAATCAAGTTTGATTGATATTCCTCAAATTTATTGATGTTAATCACGATATCATAAGTCAAAAGTCGTGACTCCCTTTTATTCGTTCACAACATAAGTACTTGTAGCTTTAGCCCCATCTCATCCTCTCGTAGCTCAATCCAATAAAACATTATCACTTCCCAATTTATGATCAATATATAAAAATCATGCAGATAATTGCTACCGCTACTAACCCAACCTTCTAAACTCGTTGAACTAACTATTCTTTAATCTATCATTAAGCAACATAAACAACTCAACGTTTTACCACCAACAAACTAACACATCCTAAAAACACACGTTTACAAAATAAAATAATCCTTCGTACTTTTTCTCTATCAAAATTATAGTAAAAAGTCCATTTCTTTTCGAGATGAAAGTTGATTTCCTAATAAAGTTACCCTTACCTATAATAACTACTACCATCTACTCAGCCTCCTGAGAAGAAGCTAATATTCATAGTACCATTTACCGTATTTCCGGAAATTAGTCCCCCCTGGAAGAAAATCCCCCTATCCTTTCCACATTAAAAATTAAAAGTAACCCTATCTTCCCCATGTTAAAAGTTTTTTCAATTTTTGCTTTGAAATTTTACTCCCCCGGGGGAGTAATTTCCGGAAATACGGTAGTTTAATAGGATTACTATTACCAGATTACAATGAACATTTCAACGAGCTCTTCATTCATGAATTTAAACGAGTAAAATTTCATCCCACATTTCAAACTTACTGACAACATAATTATAGTTAGTTTGTTTTAATTTTTAAGTCGTTTTAAATACGACGATGTTTAGCTCCACGATCAGCGACTTTTCTTTGCAATCTTCTTCGCCATGCTAAGGTTGTATAAACTTGAATCCATAGTGAAAATAACGTTAATTCCTGACCAATCCAGCATGATCCAACCTTCATTTCATCCTTTAGAAGAATCAAGCAAGTGGAAATAAAGGATTGAGAATATGCAATCGAGACAAACCAATAAAAAACCCCCAATCAATCCAGTAAAAGTAGGACTTGGAAAATGAAGAGGAATGTTTTTAGATGACATGACAACCCATCTTATTGTCAAAATGACTCTAGCTCAAGTGTGTGCTTTATCCCTGCCTATTTCTACTACCGGCTATTGGTATCAAATACCACTAGCACTACAAGGAAGAGTTGCTACTACCACTTGTGCTAACCTAATTACATTTACAATCCTTCCAATCCCTTCAACAACATCGTATGTTACAGGATAAAAAGTTGTAAACACCGTCAGCCACAACAACTACAAACAACCATCGAATTGGAATAGGAGGACTCAACGGAAGGCTAAACAATCAATTAGAACTTGAAATAATAACTGGGCAACCCAACGCCAACCTACTGAGTTTACTACTACAAAAGTATAAATGAAGAATCCTCAACAAAATATAACTATCCCTTCCATATAATTAATTACTTACATCTGCCAAGCCAACCTCTTGGGTTCTTATCAAGCATAAAAGATTGGCCAGGGATTAAATAAACACATGAGACAATAAGACTCACCCAATTAAACTCTCAACCACGAATTTAACATCGCTTAACCAAAAGATTGTCATGTCAACCAATCCTAAATACTGTAATACTACCATTATTTACCAAGCAGGGAAGCCATAAACCACCTTATTTACTTTTTTTTTGTCTGCAGTTTACCTTGCTAACTACTGATGCTGAGAGTAGACTACGCTTAATGAGTTCACTCCTTGTCCTTCCAAGTTTAATTGAACACAACAACCCAGTAAGTTGAAGTTTACAAGTAAAAACACCTTCAATTTTATACTTGGGAGGGAAAAGGGCTAAATGTAAACATATAGGCTAAAAGTATCCTCCTTTTGACAACGGTTATGCAGAATTAAATTCCTTTACATGCCCCTCCGTTTTAATAAGTAAGAATATAAATAACTGAACTAAGATGACCTACAGACATCACACATTAATTATAAAACTTATTAGACCATTACTCCCTTTTATTCCGTTTGGGATGGCTAACTTCCCTAGAATTAAGGGAGACACGAACTGTTCAGAGTTCATTGTGAGATTTATACTAGACACAAATCATCACGATATTATTACGGATTTAGTGCATTAATACAGAAGCTTCTAAAAACCAACCAAACTAATCCATAAACTGTACTTTTAAATATGTAATAATTATTGCAATATTTTATACAGAGACACAGGAGGGAAGACGGGCCAGCTATATTTACAAAACCAATACAAATTAAGGAAAATAAGGATTTTTAATAGTTTGTTTCTTTGTAGGTAACTCGTGTTAGTTTGCCCAGTCACCTTTTCCCCATTCATTCCTCATTTAGATTGGATTAGCATCAGAATACTCTACTTTTTAGTCATATAATATTTAATAATTACACCTAAATTAAAGGGCCTTACTCTCAGAAAGATAGTATCAGTGAACTGCCTGCATTTGATTTCCTCAAAAAAGGTACACCTACCAACCATTCCTTTGAACTGCTAAAGTAGAATTAAGGTATAAAATGATGCAATGAGTGAAGACAACACTGTACTGGCCCAACCAGTGAAACGTGTGCACTATTATCCTTCATAATTACTAATCATGAAGATTCATCCTCATTATTTCATCTATCGTAAACTGAAATCTAATCTACTTGAACATTTTAAGCCAGGTTGGCTACAAGCAGTTGCAGTACCTAATCTTAGGACCATTTCCACAAAAAAAAAACAGAGGTAATCACTAACTCTACGACTAACTTGTTCTGCCTATGCTTCCTGTAATGTAATTTTAATGGCAAAACCTTGTTTTACTTTGTCTTCCATGCACATTCATTCATTTCCTAAACCAAAAATAACTCATTTTTGTAACTTACTTGTTTTAATTTCACTACCGCATTGGACTAAATACTATTCAACCCATTTATCATCCTTTCTTTAGCATATTTGTTACTCTTCATAACAATTACTTGGTACAATTGGCCACAAAGACTTATACTGGTTTATTGGTTGTATTAAAATATAATTTGAAGAGAGTTTACTCGACAAAACTAGCCCCTATTAAAATCACTTTTCCCCCATATTAAGAATTAAATAAAATACTTTTCAGAAGAGCACAGAAACAAAGATAAATTAACAATTCAAATGGGAAAAGACCCAGTTGACTTATTTGCTCCGAATAAAGTATAAATAAACGGAGAACAAAAGCAGGTAAATCTAGTTAGTAAAAAAACAACATGTTGCAAATTAAACGGTACAAAAGCTTTATAAAACAGTCAATGCACTTTTCCGAAATTCTTTTGTCAGCATTTGCCACACCATCCTTATAAAATCTGAACCCAAATGTGCAATACTTGTGAAATCTACACAGAAGAGAACAGAATCTACAACATAAAGTTTGATAAACCTGTTTAATTGTGGGTATGTAACAAACGCATACTCCTCTCAATTCTCATCCCATTTTCTAGCGGAATACAGTTTTGAACTCAGGTAAGTAAGGGAGGTTGTTAAGGAGTAGGGAGGAAGTACTAGCAGTGATGTTGCTACTTCAGTGGTTGAATTAGTGACATGGATTTACATTTTAAGCATGGAAAAGCAGGGGAGAGTTATCCGTATGGGGAGTAATTTCCGGAAATACGGTATTTGAAATGTTCGTAATTTGTCAGGAGGTTTGGGAAATAAAAGGAGCTATTGAAAGCAAAGGAATGGATTGTAATTTGAAACATGTAAATTTAAGGTCCGAGTGAGTAGAAATACGTAAAGTTTGCAAGAAGAAAAGAGTAGGATTGCAATGTTATTAGGGTTGATACCAGAGCTCAGAAGTATCTAGGCACGGCCACCAATGTTTTACACATAATTTCAGCGGGTACCCGTAGACCATTATAATAGAAAAGCTGAGTAAATTAGTTCTAAAAATGAAAACCACTACCACATGTACTAATCTAGTGTAAAGCTGATCTAAAAAATGAGACAAGAACAATACAAAATCTAATTCAACTCATCCTCCACTCCCTTTCTTTACAAACAAATCTCTTTCTTTCGTTTTTCTTGACTAAATCTTTCTCTTTCAAACAACAATAGGTTGTACACAAAAGTCAAGAGGTAGTGAAGTGACAAACAAACAACAATTCTGCCCTACTGAAAGAGAAATAGAGTTTAAAAAAGAAAACGTTGAACAAAAAGTTTGTTTCTTTGGAAAAATAAAACTAACCCAATGAATACGGCATTAAAACTAATGAAATGATGGGTAAAAGCAAGAATTTATTTTTAGGGCTCCACGCACCGTTTAAATTATGATAAACTACCAATAATACCTAAATTAAAAGTAAACCTGTCTTCATCTATTCTATATTATATTGGAAGGCAAGGATTCAGTGCAGGATGGTTCGGTTGGATTGGAACTCCTTTTTTAGACCCATAAAAAGTGCTTTTATTCCGAATAAAATAAAACGTAAACCCAGTAAAAGCAAATGAGACTGAACTCAATTTCCTTCAAATGGATATTCGAACCCTTTCCCTATTTTTCATTTCATTAAAAAGTTACCTTAATGATTGTGCTCACATCTTCGACCTGCTAAATCAATAGGAAGTAGAATAAAGAGGTTTACTAATAAATCAGCTAAACCATTTGCAAATCCCAACTAACTAACCACCAACCGGCCAGATAAGGTACACAATGAAATGTTCTGAAATGAAATAATAGTTCGGTCGGTTGGTTTGGGCATAAAGTATAAGCAGAACTGCTAAAGAGCTCAATACCAAAGAGTTAAAACTTAGAAAAGAATTAGAATCAGATCAGCCCAGCAGCCTACTTGCTTTTTGGTGTACGGAGAGTAAACTATCTCATTATATTATTCAAGTAACTATAAACCTTGATGCAATAAATCAACTCATCTCCCTATCCCTACTAAATACCTTAAACTCCTAACAACTTTAGATAGAATAAGAACTTAAATAATTATATTACTTTCCACACATGCTTCTCTCTCCATCAATGAATCCTCATACCTTTTGTAGTTTGCCAAAATTCCTAGCAATCTCAATCTCCCTAGCAGCCTCCATCTACTTTTTAATCCCTTTTCATAGTTAAAGTTAAACTCGTTCATGTTTCTTCAACCTAAAAATACCCAATTCCTTCAGTAAAGGATTTGCTCTATAGCCCAGAAAAAACTAACACAGCTACAATACCTTACCCCTTGTTTAAAAAACATCCGACTAAAGCTTATAGGTACTTTATTCATAATTAGTGATGACTATATTGAGATGACTGACTGTTAATGATTAAATGTAAAACAAGCCACTTTAGCAGACGGAAAGGTATCTACAACCAAATATAAATTCAACATCTCAAATAAATCTCACACTCTCATTTACAACAACTGGTTTTTTTTGTTTACTTAAGAATTTGCGTAATAATCTAGTTCTATGTTGTTAATACGGTTGTGAGTTCTAGTTGTAAGATCACATAAAAAAAAGATAAAACAAGATCCAAGTAATGCACCATGGCACTTTAATTCTTGTACTACTTGTTTGATTTTTAGTGCATCCATCAGACGAAACTAACATTCATAAAAGAATCTAGATTGTAGAGAAGTTTGCTCAATGAAGCTTGCGGTTTACACTTTATACGGAAATTAATTCTTTTATTCCTTCGTAGAGTAAAACTGCGGAATAATAAATACAGAGGACAAGTACCAATAACAATTATTATCAAAGGTGCCATACTGGTTTGACGGAATGAGTTATGCTCTTTTGTTTCATGCATACCGAGGTAGGTAGGTAGGTACGTCCAAGTATTTTATACTCATGTTTTGCCATGAAAATTAATGAATTATTGTGCGTGAAGATGCAAAAAGGGTTTCTTATCATTGGATATGAATTTGAATCCGTGTTGAATGAATCTAGATACGATCATTTTACCTACTTTGCCCACATACAATTACTCCTGATTAATTACATTAAATAGTAGGTTGGCCGGTTGTCTTTATGATCTACAATCCAATGTTGCAAGACAGCATAGTGGAGTAAAACAAGACTTGTTTGGTTATTAGTTAATTGGTAGTTAAGGAAGTTGTAAAATTGATACTTTATCCTTTATTGAGCACACTACTACTTGGGATTTTTGGTCAAATTGCTCTCCTTTCGTTTGGTTGATTTTTTGCGGAACTAGTTGAAAACCTTTAATGAGAACTTTTAACAAGTAGGGTAGATAGATTGTGATTGTAGCATGGACCTTGCAGCCACCCACCTACACCTACACCTATTTATTCTTAATTATCAACTTACTTAATACATTACTTCATTTTTTAAACTAAAAAATCCAAACAAATAATTCTTCTAATTTACTGCTTCACAATATTAATCTAATTAGCTAAGCCATCCTAAATTCTCCTTCCTTCCTATTTCAATCGGATTAAATAAAATTTTACCCAAACCCATTTCAGCTAAACAAACCAATAAAGAAATGTCCAATTTCCACAATGCTATTTCCAATACTTGCTAATATTATGCATAATGTTGCCAAAGAACTGTACTCGAATTCATCATTACTTAGGTGAGTCTCCTACAGGGTTTTACGGTGTTTAGTAGACAACTCTTCATATGTAATGTCTTATTCTTAGCCATAAATATTGTAACTTAAGCCTGGTTTGCACCAAATAAAAGTAATGATTACTACCTAAACTACAAATGACTTAATTGTTGGATTTATTCCTGCAAAACAAGTAGCTAATTGTATTTGATATTTTCTAACGACCTTCCGCTACTGACTTTATGCCCTTGCACTTGACTCTCTTTTATTATGTAGCAAAAACAAGCAACAACGTTAGATTACATACAACAAGAATCAACTATAACCCCAGCCTATCTATCAACACTAATTTCAAAAGCGATGGAATAATTTCAAAAAAAATAATTAAATCAAACTAACTGCACGAGTGAGTTTGGGACGAAAGGCTCAATTAACTGTAGAGTTGGAAAAGTGTTGGGCTTTTAATTCAACCTACAAGAACAATGAGATGGCCAGGCATGCCATAAAATAAACTGAAATATCTACAAAGATTTAGTTCTGCTCTTTACAACTCACGTTCTTTATTTGGTATATCAAAGTACAAGTACCTAACTTCCTAAGGGTAGGCAACTAAGTTATTCAATTTGTTGCAAATCAAAAGGGAAAAAAACACTTTGTAAAAATTAATTGAATTTGTTTACTATTATCCATTAAATTTCATTTTTAATTTTAAACCTGCCTTATCATTTTTCTCTTTTTATTAAAATGAATTGTTTAGACTTAAGACAGCTAGAGAGACTTTACAAGTAGAACTAACAAGTGAGTAAGACTCCTTTTGTGAAAAATAGAGATCTATCTTTTACAACAAATTTAGAATTTAGAAATAAAACTAACCCTTTCAAGTTAAATGAATGAATGAACTAAAAGAATAAAATGACCAGATTTGGTAGAACAAGTCCTATCTTTTGTTTCTAGAGTTATTGTAGCAGATGGGTTATTTTTCAGGGTTTCTAGACTAAAGATGAGAAACAATTTACAAAATGCTTTGCAATTCCCAATTAAGTGTTTGATGCTTATCATATCACCCTTCCCTTGGTTTACTCATTCCTTTTCAAAAGATGGTGGACGCATACCACTTACTTCCTTCATTCTACAACCTGTCAACTTTTGTTTCAATTAAATACGTACGTACTTCATGTCCTTTGCTTGGCAAACCATCAAATAAAACAAAACTATACAGTACTGAAGGGACAGTAGTTACAATTAGGGTTTAGTGACAGGTTCAGATGTGAAAGCCACAAGTAATTTAATTTTATATGAATTACTTTTATATTTTAAGCCATGTTCATTCATTCTAATTAATTTTACCCAAGAATTATAAGTCTGTTTAGTTTGGAGTTTAAAATAAAAATAACCCAGAAAACAATTCATCTTTTGAGGAAAATAACTTGTGATGAGTTCATCAAAAGTGTTTCTCTAGCTATTCATTCATCCATAGGGAAGTGGACAGTGACTGTCTTCTTGTTTCAGCATTGGAGAGAGATGACTAGGACTGTTACTAACAACAAGTCCATCATAAACCTTGTTGGCCGCAGTTTTAAAACTTTTAATAATTAATCCTTCATCATCATATTAATAATCGGAATCCCAACATGTCCCACATCATTGCTCTACTCCACATGATAAATTTAAATTGAGACGTTTAAAACGTACCTAAATGAATACCCTATATTTTAAACCCTATTCTCATCTCAAGTCAAGTTTAAGGTTCTTTTATTTTAGGTTTAAACAAATTACAAAGAAGTGAACTTGATTAAATCCACCTGTCTCGTATATTGTACGTCTCCCACGAGTATTGTATACCTAGTTAGCAATTATACTATCAATTAAGCCTGGCAACACCCCATCCCTTTTGCACACTTCATTTATCCTTCCACCCAAGTCAACATCTTTACCTTTTTAGTTAAAAAAAACCACGGTTTTGTATTCATGAGATAGGGAACTATGGGAATAGCAAGTATTCAAATAAAGGAAATCTTTGCATTGCATTTGATGTGGATATGGGCTGTTGTCAACTAAAGTGCATGAATGGATGGAACTGGTGACATTTAATTTTTCCAAATCCCAATAAAAGGCCCTTCTTCCCGTATAGTAAATAATGAAATGGACTGCAAACTAAGTAGTAGGTATTTTAAAGGGATTAAATAGTCTAAATGTAATTGTGGTAGGGATGGAAGTTGGAGTACAAATAAGTTTAGGTTATTTTAGCTATATAAAGTAGATATTTATTTGTGCCCTAGAATGCAGTGAATCGTAAATGAGTGTAAACTGGTGAATTATTCCCGGTGTGTATAGAATAGAATCCAGATTCAGCCTACTTTCCAACCCTCACGTTTAATATTTTACTAAAACTAGGTATCCACCTTAGCTTTCCACCGACTGAGTTCCTTCATATATAAATGCATATCTTCCAAGGGTTTTAAAACCTTTGAAAGTTTACTACAATGAATTTAAGATAACGTATCGTGGATACGTTTAATGGATGAATTTCCTACTTTTAATCTCCCTCAGATTCAGTACTGGCACTTGTGGACTTGCTTTTTCATCCCATTAACAAAAGCAGATGTCGTCGTCAAAGGGAAGAATAATAATACTATTCTCTCTTTATTTAAAATACTAACTTTTCATTCAATTATTTATTTACTAGAGTCTAGAAAAGGGATTTGGGTAAAAGCATTAAGTCTAAACAGTAAATAAAACAACGTAGGCAGAAACATAAATGCCAACTTACTTATTGACTTCCACCGTTCTATTTTTCCTTTGTTTATCCTGCTAATTTTGAGGTCTTTATTAGCTCTGTACTTTGTATAGGCAATCCCTATGCTATTAATCCAATTAAATCTGACCGTTCCTACCAGGTTTTAAGTTGATTTACACCTTTACGCAGTTTGTCAAACGGCCAGTTAATAATTGATTTGGAGGTGACTGTTCAAATGGGTTAATGATACACCTGAAGATTAGGCATGCATGACTAAACAATAGGCTAAAG
This sequence comes from Hydroisotoma schaefferi, assembly GCA_034682405.1. NCBI lineage: Eukaryota > Metazoa > Arthropoda > Collembola > Entomobryomorpha > Isotomidae > Hydroisotoma > Hydroisotoma schaefferi. The sequence goes on along the minus strand of JAQFZX010001205.1, from coordinate 6,159 downwards.
CAAATCAAATTCCCAGCAAATACATAATCTATTCTCACCTTATTATCTTTAGTTTGCAAAAAGGTAGCGATCCCATCTCGAACTCTATTCTTGACCCCACGAATCGTTCCACGATCACTCAGAATCTGTTTCGTTCCATCCTTATTCGTCCTAGCAAAGATATCCCTGTATCCTGCAAAGTTACTTAGAGACTCTTCAGACTCATTAGCTGCCTTAGAACCCCTTCCTGTAACCTCGTTTATCTCATTTACATGAAATCCACTTTGATCAACCAGGATTTTACACCGTTCCATCCTCTCGGTAAGAGATAATAGGGGCTTTTTTAACAGAGTTTGTGGACCGGCTGTAGCCATCAATGGCTTAACCATTCCCATAACCTTCTCCTCTCTAGTTGGAATCTCTGGTGGGAGTGCCTGTGCCCCATCGTAAAAATCCTCTGGACTTTTAACTGATTTTTCTTCAGTTTTCTGCCCTAACTTCCGGATTAAAGCTTCATTAAGGATGGGAGGAGGGGGGAGTGTTGTAACCACCTCAATTTCATCTCCAGTACCATTGCTGCCGGTATTAATAATTGGAGTAACTAGTTCATTTGTCCCCTCAAGAGTACTTGGTCCCAGGACCACAACCCCTCCCCCTGTTTTCTTCATAATACTCCGCGGTAATGGAGGAGGGGAAGTCTCCACTTGGCATATCTCTCTCAAAGCAAACTTGGCCGCTTGACAAGATAAAGGTCTGAATTCGGCCGAGACATCCGACTCTGTATCCGATTCGCTTGTCTCACTCCCAAATCTATTGGCCGCTCCGGTATTTATGCGCGGTGGAGGAGTCATATCACTTCTGGGAGAGGACTGACCCGAACTGTTATCCAAAGGGGACTCATCCCCACAACTACTGTTGCTGCTGTTGCTATTGCTTGGTGAAGGTTTGCTTACCACACGGCTGGAGACGGGTCCAGCAGAGACGTCAATCCTCACCGGATTAAACATTGCCTCTTCACCTATCTGAATTTTGATAACATAGTTGCTCCCTCCTTGGTTTCCTCCAGAGGGGTTTATAAGATGTTTCTCTGGGGATGTGGTTGACCTAAGATTACCCAAAGCCGTGCCAGATTCCACGTAGATAACTGCTCGGTCCGAGCTCATTTTTAGGGAAGATTCTGGATTAAGAAGATTTCGGAAATATTTTCTGCTCCCTTTCAAGACTCGGTTAATCCTGTTAGAAAAACGTCTAGTTCCTCAATTACAGTTCAATATCCCTTCTTTCTTCTAATGAACAATTAATGTTTCTCCCTGATGAACAATTAGTTGAAGAACTGTAGTCTATACCTTTAAATATACATGCTGGCTGTCTATGAATTCACTTTTCAGACAGGTAGTAGTTCCGAACTCTACACTATTTCGGACAAGCCAAGCGTGAAAAACACATGGGGAAACGGTATTTCTTAACACTAAGCAGGTAGAGTCAATTTGTACTTTTTCTACTTCCTTTTGAGCACGCAAGCAGGTGGAGGAACACAAATCGTAAGCCTTAAAGTAAAGTATATAATTAATTAATGCAGACAAATCTTAGGGTCTTCTTCCTAAATAAAATGCAAAAGAATTAGCTGCCGTTGCCTTTGTTTTATGTTCATCAAATGGGGAAAGAGTTAAAAAGTCAAAACAAAAGAGAGACCACAATTCATCTCTGGCTTCACGTGGACATTTTCAACTAAAGTCTTCCAACTTCCTTTATTTAACCATTTGGCTTCAACTTTAGCTAGGAATTTACGGAGAGTATGCACTTCGTCTGAGTTTTTAACTCTTAAACTTGCCTTTTTAAAAGTGTCATTGGAAAATAAACGTGGGAGTATTAGTAACTTAAACGCTTGTAGTTTTAACCTATTCTAAAAAATGGATTTAGGGATTAGCATTTTAAGACGGTAAGAAATAACAGTTTAGTAGTAGTAGTAATAGTAGTAATAGTAGTAGTAGTAGTAGTAGTAGTAGTAGTAGTAGTAGCAGTAGTAGTAGTAGTGCTAAGTAATATAATGTTGAGACAGTTCCACTCTCTCTGTCCTCTCGTTGGTTTGTTTGTTGTATTTTTATTATTTCTGTTAGAACTTCGTTTGTTCTTGTCCTTCCAACAGAATCGAGTAGAAACTACTACTTTCTGACTTTTTATCTCCAACAAGTCCGATCTTAAACTTAATGGCAAAAAAATTTTTGCTGTAAATTAATTCTTCTTAATTCTTGATGAACACCAGACTGGATTTGGATAAATTGCTTTTAATTCACCAAACTCGTTCCGTATTTAAAATGTAGAATGGATTCAATAGAGATGAACTACTGCAGGACTTTATTTCTGGACACTTTACTAAGAACTAAAAAATAAGAAAACGTCCTGGATTCTTAGAAATAAATTTCTTCTAATTGTTTTTATGAAGTAGTAGTTGTATTAAACTGAGTATCCAACTTGACGGTATGAGTTACCAACCAAACCAGGGGATGGTTTCATGAACCGTGTAAACTAAGTTTGCTTGCAAAAATAACTTTTATACAATTTAGGACATTAATTTAGAGTTTCTCAACTCAACTCGAACCTTTAGGTTTAGACCGGGTGGAAGTATGACCTTGGCTAACGGTCCAAGAATTAAAACTAAACACAAAACAAAAGCTTCAGAATTGAGACAAACAAGACGCGATTCACAGATAAAAAGTAGGCAAACGTAACGTGCGTTCTCAACGACCTGACATTCACAACTGAAGCTAGTTCATTCAAGTAGTTGAAGACTATAACTAACTAACTAAGGATGGAATCTTACCTTTGCCCGTCACTCGCGTCTTTTCCCTTAAGCAGTTATTCCAAAAATATTAGCACAGTGCTAAACAAACCACCACTGTAGTGCTAACCATACGATAAGGTAGGTTGTATGCTACTCTGTGTGTTTTCTGCTGTGCTAAGAATGTTTGTATCTGTTGCGTTTATGTGCAGCATGCTACTATCGTTTGGGTTTTAATCTCACCATTTAAAACGTGTAGTAGGAACATGAGGATTTATCCTAATGACTTTATCAAACATCTTCAATCCAACCTCCAAAGACGACGTCCTAGAAGAGGCTGAGGCTGAGGTTCCTATTTATTTTTCATTCTACTACTGCCTGCCTCCTGTTTTTACCCTTTCAGCCGTGTTTCTCTAGGTAATCTGGAACTATTTCTAATTCATGATCAATTAGAATACTTCCTGGCAGTCAGTCATAAATACTCCTAAATACGACAAGTTATCTTTGCATATTTCGGCCAAAAGCTGGTTAAATCCATGCCCAATCAATGGAATACAATCTATACATTCCAATACAAGTTTTTCTTAGCGTAATGAATAGAAATTCTACGCTGATTTATTAAATTTTAAAATTCTATTCCCATCGAGTCACAACATGACAATTTCCTAAACATTTACAAAGATAACCTCAGGTTTATGAATTATTGGTAAAGTAGGTGACGCTTAATGCAGTGCTTGAGTGAATAAAAGGTGTTGGGAAGCGTTTCATAAATCACTTGGACGGTTTATGTGCACTACTGTCAGTTTTAAAATCCGTCCCTCCTCCTCCCTACCATTCTATATAGAATTTAGCTCTCTTTTTCCACCTCCAAGGGACCCCTATCCATGTGTCCATGTGGTTTATGTCTGCTTAGTACACAATTCAACAGTTTGTAAATATTTCACAATTTCATTAAACATGAAATAACAAAATTAGCATGAATGCTGGAATACTTTTAACACTTTAAATATATATACACATGTACCCTAAAGTCCGTCCGATATGCTGCCCTCGTTAATTATGCCGCACGCCTATCCTTTACATGCTAAAAGGGGTATCTCTCCCATGTTAAACATCCTTCAAAATATCTTTTTTCATATATAAGCCGCAGCATATCGGACGGACTTTAGGGTCTCTAATGCATAAAAAATGTAAACTTAATAATACTCAATAAACAGATTTGAGTTTGAATTTAAATAAAAGCAGAGTAGTCAGCACAAAGGATAAAATAGGATTAAAGTTTGATTGGTGTTAAAGTTGATATAAAAAGTGATTAAAGGAGTGCACAGGAAGATGAGGAGCCACAGTCTCGCGACTTCCGTTTTTTCTTTTTTTCTTGTCAAATAATATTAGGAGGTTTCCCGTCTTCGGATGACATCATGGTCACATCCACATCCGAAATCTCTCCATGAAGAAGGTAGGCTTTACTCTTCCCAGACCCTTCTTCCTTTCTCCCACTGGATTCTGAAACAACTGGGGCTAAAGTCGTGGGAGGTTCAGGGGGGTTGGAAGTGATCGTGACGGTGCTGGCACTTTCGTTACCATTGGGAGAGTCAGTGTCCCCTTGTCGAGTGAGAAAGTAAACGCTCATCGGCTCAGCCTTCCCTTTCATCTGGACAGGACCTCGGTATTCTAGAACGAAGGATGGGTCGAAATTATCTTCATTCTGCAGATTTCTAAACAACAAAACACAATTTTAATTGGTATGGGGCCTTGGAATTTGCAAAGTTTAGTTGACATGATTTGGAATAATTTAAACAAGCAGAATTGATTGAATTTACTTGTAAGCATCCTCAGAAACGTTGATTTTCCCTGGAGATCCTGTAGTTTCCGTTCTGCTAGTGAGATTGACCGTATTGCCAAAAAGACAGTAGCGTGGCATCCGCTGACCAATAACTCCCGTCACTACTTCACCCGAGTGGAGCCCGATCGTTATTTTCTATTATGAAGATAAAAAACCCTCACTTAGGTAAACACCAATTACTAAAAAATGTAAATGATTTATAAAATTAAATATTAAAACTTACAACTTGTGTGTCTTCAAATTTGATTTGTTCAACAAGATCCATCATATCAAGAGCCAGTCGGGCCATGCATTTGGCGTGGGAAGAACATGGTTCTGGAAGACCACTTACTGCCATGTATTTATCTCCAACTGTTTCAACCTGCATTAGATAATAATATCCATTTTAACCAACAACATTAAGGCTGAATAGCTCAAACAGATTGGTTTGTGCAGATATCTACTACTGCCGAAAGGAACGTATGTACAAATCCAACACTTAAGTGTGAAGGTATACCAATTTACATGAAATAATAACAATTAGGAGGATGTCAAGTATCATATATTGATCGTACTTTGTACACATTTGGATTCTTCTTCGGATCCGTTAAAACATCGAATGTTGTATAAATTGCATTAAGAAGCTGTACAATCTTCATGGGATTGTTGGAGTTCCTGGCACAGTAGGCAGTGAATCCCACCACTCCTGAGAATAACAAGGTGACGCAGCCAAAACGCTTGGCTGGAACGGGTCTCTGGTGTCGCAGCTCGTTGGCTACCGTGATTGGCAACACGGAATATAACAAATTGTCCGTCTTTCCCTTCTCTGCTTCCAGTTCCCTTAAATCAACAAAAATAAAGGGCTAAACTATGCCTCCCTACGGACTTAACTCTGTCAGTATTAAAACTAAAGACATCTAGTCTCTAGTCTGCTCCATTCTTCCTCTTTTTTGCATTCTAAACTTGATAAAGCTTGCTCAGAAAATTACCAATTTTTATACTCAATAGAAATTCATGGATCGTTGAGTAATACTAGATCTCAGGTGAAGCCCGGTGGTCTTCGTATGCATATATTTTACTATTTATAACCTTAATCCTCACGCAAACTAGTTGTAGGTATTAATAAAACCATCCCTTTTTTTCTAAAAATGAGCGTCAATAGCAAACCCGTAAGGAAGAATTAAAAATGCAAAACTATTTATATTTCTCCATCTAACTCTGTGCAAATTTATTAATTCCCATTAAGGGTACCCCGGGCGTTTAACTTCAATTGCAAAAGTGTAAATATACTCCTCCAGTGATCCTTAACGCATTCAATAAAATTACGAAAATATTTATAATAAATGCTCCAGTGAAAAACCAGGTTTTTAAATGCATTGTTTGAATTGGTTAAAAAAAACTTCCATTCACAACTGCTTGCCCCTATCCCTTCCGAAGTTTCAACATATAACAGATTTGTACGCCTTTTTATGCATGTTGAAATCTGTATATACCTGTCTATTCATGTTGAAATCTGTATATACCTGTCTATTCATGTTGAAATCTGTATATACCTGTCTATTCATGTTGAAATCTGTAT
>JAQFZX010001204.1:0-34047 GCA_034682405.1 Hydroisotoma schaefferi | reverse complement strand
GAATACCGCACCCTTTTTTCGGGCAAATATTTCCACCAAATTCACGCTACAAGCCGCGGCTTACAGGCCGGACTTTAGGGTACTCAAATTCAGGAATTTAATTAGCTTTGATATGGTCATTTGTAGGGCAGTAATTCCGGGGGGAAGTTAAAACAGGAAATATTATAGTTCCCTTGAAGTATTCCCAATATCCCAATATAAGTATGACATGTTAGCTCAGAGGAGTAGTCATCAATAATATATACTACTAACTCTATTCTCTGATGATTAGAGTAATAAAATCAAAATTCTGCAATTGAGATGATAAAATGTTGTTTAAATATGCTTTATTTTAAACAACTACTTTATTATTACAAAAAAAAAATTAACGAAGCTATGACCTTGACCTTTTCTAACTAGTCTCAATGCTACCGCCCCAAGCTGCTAATTGACGGTTAGTTTAGACCATTTGGAAATGTGTGTTACGCTTTATCAAAAAAGATGATGGACTTTTGTGAGATGTGATCAATGTACAGGCTATCCCACTGCTTTAAGTGGGCATTTATTCTACAGACGGATGCATACAGTTAATACTTGTTTTTTAATCAGGCTAAATAAATAGCATTATATACTTAGTGTAGTATCACAGGTAAAACTATTACGCTTAGCGAGTGAAGATGCCTCCGTCGACAGGAATAGAGGAGCCTGTGGTCATCGATGATAACTGGCTTGACAGAAACAAGACGATATCCGCAGCTTCGGCCGGTTGAACAGGTCGTTTGATAACTTGACGATCTAAAACTTTCTGGGTTTCATGCACAATGTCTTGGTTGGACGAGACAAACATTTCCTTCAACATGCAAGTAGGTGCTGGGCTTATGCTATTTACACGGATCCCCTTGTCCCCCAATTCCAAGGCCATGCTCTTGGTCAGCATTAAAATAGCTGCTTTTGTGCAGCTATAAATTGATATCCCCTTGGAGGGTGTGGTGTCAAACTGGGAGACAAAATATGTGTAAATTAGATGGGAAATGTAATAAACTGAAAAAATATTAGCCTGTAATTCACTTACTACTGATGAAATATTGACAATTGTAGCCCCTTGCGTCTTCCCAGTTGACATCAATCCTTTGACCACTGTTTGGCTTACATTGACCACAGCCTTGAAATTCACGTTGAAGAGCCTATCAACGAGTAGAATTTAATTCTGGATTTTTAGACATTACATTCTGAAGAACAAATTAATATAATACTAAACTAACTCGTCAATTTGTTCCGGAACGATCTCGTCAAAGAAGCTGGTTCCAGAGATCGCAGCGTTGTTGACCAAGTGATCAATGGGCGTTAGGGCCTTTACGAGCCTTCTGGTCTCATCCCAATCCCGAAGGTCGACGTGAATTGTGGTTACGTTTGGGAAATCATCTTTGACCGTTTGAAGACTTTTCTTATTTTTATCCAAGGCAAAAACAGTCGCTCCATGGTCATAGAATTTTTTCACAATTGCATATCCAAGACCTAAGATAAGACCAGGGTGTTTCCCATATGTTTTTTTCTTACAAATCTGTACAATTTCTCCAATTTGTTTATTAAAATGCTATACCCTTTGCAGCTCCAGTGACAAGAACACGTCTCCCAGCGAAACTTTTCGAATAAAACCCATCCAAAGCATCAACTCCGGCCATTTTTATAGGATTATACTATTTGATCCGACTTTAGGAGGTGGGCAAACCTCTTTATGTTAATTAAACTGGGAGTAGATTGCTTCCTCTCAAGTCAAAAGCTTACTAGCAAGTGGTAAATGTTATTCATAAGCGTGTTAATGAGGACAAGACTTCGCAGGCATGAAAACAGCTAAAAACCAGTAAATAATGTTGGAATAAAGATATTTATTCATGGTATGGAACATAAAATAATGTGCTAAATGGTAATTACATTAGGCACATAGGACAACGACAAAGGATGCAAGTACACTTTCAAAACATAAAACTTCCAATACAAGCTAACTACTAACCATAGGTAAAATAAGAGTAGCAGAAGCAGCAATAGTTCATAAAGTAAAACTCATTTATTTAATATGAAGCAACTATAATTTGGTCTTGGGATGGGGGGACTAACCACCTAAGCTAAAACTTCTGAAGCAAATTCATCTTAAGCTTGAGCTCAAGCTCATCTGCAATTTAGCAAAAACTCGACAAACTGATTAACATCAGAATGTTATGCTCCGAAGCACAGGCAGACTTTGATACGTGCAATATTATAAACTTTATGCATAATAAGTATGTCTGTCTTCAACAAAATTATATCATATTTAAGATGTGCTTATGAATGAGGTTTGAATCTGAAGTATGAAAATATTATGCTCAAAGATGCGTTACACTTTGGCATATAACATGGAGCTCGGGGCGTGAAGATTGTTTCAGATTATAGTACGGCAAAGGTTGGACTCCTACGAATAATGAACGATAAGTACTTAACGTTGATGATTTACCAAAAACAATCGCGAAACCTCAAAATGCAGAATAACTGTTTTTTTATGTAATAGTAATAATGTCAGCATTTGTTGGCTCTGTCCTGTGTAGCATATTTAACGACTCTTGCATTTATTATGCTATCATCTTCTTGGAGTAAACCGTTTTAATTATTGTACTGTCCTGTCAACCAAACGCTTAATTACACCGGAGATGCCCTTATCACGGGTTATGCCTTGTACTCCTATGCGTACCGTCATGACGGTGAGCAAAGTAGCTTTGGCATCTTTTATTAAATTAGCTAAAATTCCGGTGATAGGATATGGGAAATATTAAGAAAAGAAACGTCATATAAAATGGTATATATGGTATATCAGAAACAAGAAGGTAATTACACCTCGGAGCCAGTAATTAAATTATACGGGCAAAAAAGCGCTTGCAAGCTTGGTGACGAACAGAAAATACAAGCTCAAATCAAAAGCAACCACTAAGTTACAAATGAATACCATTTTGCAGATTACGTCATGCAGGTGATTAGTCAACGTGAGTTCACTGGATGATCGTAACAAATAATCGCTTTCCGGAGAGATTGGATCTCCAAAACTTAAGAAATAACAAGGAAAAGCCTCTTTTTTATTCTCAAGGGCAAAAAGCATAATTTTCCGCAATAAGGGATAATACAGCATAAGAAAAGTTTAATACGCGTACAGAAAGGCTGGAGCCTAATTTACGAATATTTTTCTGCAATAAGTAATTGAATTGAGTATGAAAAAGCCTACAACTTATTACAAGTGGGAGGCTCATATGCATAGAAGCCGAACTATGGCACTATGGTATTTAATTTCTTTGCTATATACTGTAACTGCTTAGACGTTGTTGTAATTATTTCCTTTTATTTAATTTACTGAGGTATAAAAATAAAGATAAATGGCACCCCGAATCTTTGGTACGTTCAGAGAAGTGTAAGCTGTTATGAAATTTTATTAGTACATACAATAATAATCAGGTCAGCTAAATAAACATTTATACAGTTATCATAAAAACTCGAATTTAAGGCCTACGCCTAATATAGTTTTACGAAGAGTATCTAGTCTTTTGTACTCCGCACCTTCCCCTTGTCCAGCCTTTCTTAAGATCTGCAAATATTTGACTATCTCACGGCCGTGCTCGATAGAATTGTGACCATATCTTCTCTCGACATGGGCTAGACTTTTCTTCAACATGGTCAAAGCGTATTTGTAATCACCTAGAGTAGTAAATGCTTTAGTCTCGCTCTAAATTCCTAGTAAATAAAATCTTAATAGACAATGAATAGGTGCTGTGTAAATGACTACCTAAGCCGGCATAACATTTCGCCATCAGATCACACATTTGTCCCAGCTCTGAATTGTACTTGTAAAGAATTTCATCCCTCTGATTATAGCAGAGACGGAACAGCTTTAGAGCATCCTCTATTTTGCCTCGTTCTAGCAAAACTTGGGCTAATGTTTTAAATAGTAACCAGAAACTCATCATCATTTGAAACCATCTGTTCCATTATTATAATAAAACTTTATAACGAAGATTTTTCAAGTTACCGTCTTCGTCCAATTTTTTTGCATAGGCATTGGCTTCAACAAAGTTTGTGGTACTATGAAACGTACCACAATCCTTACAAGTGCCCTGTATTTCATCTCGCTGACAGCATAAGACTGGGCCCTCGCAATTCATACATTTAAAGCTAGTGTATAAATCCTAGGTGGTTTTCAAACCATCACTGTTTTTAAATTAATAGAGCTAAAATAAACTAGTCATTAATAGAAAATAAAATAGCTGCGTTACTTACGATAAAAGATGTTCCTGAAGTCAACTCTTGCACACACTGAAAACACTTGCAATCAAAGAAGTATTGATCACGCAACATCTCTTGTCTAGCATTCACTGGAGCCCGACGATAGTATGGACCGTAACAATTAAATATCTGATCCCCCTTTTTAACATCTCCAAGAGTTGTTACAATAAGCTTTTTTCCTTCGACGAACTAGAAAATTAAGAAAAGATATTAAAGAAAGCAGAGTATAAAATGTTTAATTTTATGGGCTTATAGACCTACCCTAAATGTAATATTTGGTTCACAAGCATGATTCATTAAACTAGCGGCTGGATATATTGCAGTTGCAATGCGGAATTGAGCTTCATATTGAGTATCATCCGATGCAGAAAAACTTTCATCTGCACAAAGATTCAGTTTTCCACATAACTTTCATACAGTTTTAGAATTTGATTTTCAATTTTAGAAATACAAATTGTTATTGCAAATGCAAAATTACCCGTCACAACATCAGTGATAGCATGGGCGTTGCTTATAAGCTGGCAAATGTGTCGAAGCAGTACACCGGCAACTTGCGTGCAATTTTCATGGAACTTTTCGGCAATTCCAGTAAAGAAAGAAGTTTTACTAATCAGCCAATTAGTTAGTAAGCTAGCCGTCTGTAATAAAAACGAAAGCTAGTTATTTCCATTAAATCCATAAAATGTCTGACAAACTCAAGTGCAAGCACAGTAGTTGTACACTTATAATTAATTAGGACATATTCATACCAAACTGTATTGAAAGACATCTTCTACTGCCATATTCTTGATATGGTCCAACAAAGAGTACACTCGTTCATAATGGGAAGTTGCCTTCCGAAAAATAGAAATATTGCTAGGGTCGTTCAAGAAGTCATGTCTACTGCTAGCTTTCAAAACATTATCTAGGCCAGCAACTAGTACAATCCTTATGGCTAAATGAGCTATTCCAACGGAATGAAACAAATGCAGAGATTGACATTCCGCATAATGGTAACTGGTCCATGCGGATTCTGAGCAAGTGCGAGTACAGAATACGACCTGGGTACATTTACGGCATCTAAAATTAATAACATATTACGCGAATTAAAATGTTGTTCTTAATATAATTTTGTACTATAATCAATAAATTCTTACGGAAAGAAGCAACCGTTAAGTATAATTTTATGACAGTGATGGCAATGAGTTCCATAAAAGCGTTTTAATAGCACAGATGCGAAAGGAAGTTCTTGAAAAATAACTGCATCCGTCAGATCCCTATTTGCAATAACGGACCGAGTTGATTGGCTACTATACTCGATTGAAACGTCTATCGAGGCGCTTTCGAAATCCTCATTCTCCTGGATCTTAACACTACCAACACCATTCTTTAGATCCTTAGAGTCCTGGATTTCTCTCTTAGCTTGATCCAATATGCCAGCAAGCTCAATAATTTTTGCCTCAACATCAGATCTCAATTTCTCATCAACATTACATTTCTTATCCATTTCCTTGGAATCCCCACAACCCCTTTCCTCTTCCTGACACATTTCCAGCTTCATCGCACGGACTACCTCCTCAAGTGAATTCCATTCTTTCCTGTCAACATAAATATTAGCCTTCCTGCTCAGCAGCTTACACCTTAACTGCTCTGGGTAGCCAAGCGTCAACGCTGAGTCAATATCCTCCAAAGCGTTTTGATAAAAGTCAGTCCCCAAGTCGAAGTAAGTCGCGGACCGGTTCGCCAACGCTAGTGGTAATAAATCTGATATTTGCTTTCTCGCCGGTGGTAATCCAACAGTGTCAGTATCAGATTCTGGTTTCCCATTCCGAGCGTCAACGTGAGGACTAATAATTTCCTCAAATGGATAAGGTGCTAGGTTGATGGCATCATTGTACTCATTTAAACTTTCGAATAATTTCTTCGCTTTATACAATTCATTCCCAGATGCCCTTTTAACGGTAGATTTTGCAGGATCTTTTGAATATTTAGAACAACCATCTTGGGCTTTGTTTTTATCCTTCTTTCCTCTTGATTTCCTGTCGTTATCTGCACTATCTACGACACCTTCGGGAGTCTTATCTTCTATCCGGACATGACGCAGCGTCGCCTTTCTTGGAGTGGCAGCGTCTCTAAGACGTAGATTAGGTTTCGATGAAGAGTCAGAGTCAGAGTCATCCTCATTTAGCCAATCCAATAGCTTAGACCTGCAAACCACAGATAAAATATGCTTTAATTATTTACAAAAAAACAGGATGATGATAAGATTCAAAATCGCAATCGGATAAAAAAAGCCGTAATTGATGGGATGTACCTTTTTAAAAAATTTTCGACTGAGCGTGCAAAAGAAGCTTTTATCAATGATAAGTAAAGTGTAGGATGATGAAGATAAGCACTTACCGAACGGCCGCATGGTTAAGCATGAACGATACTCTGTCCTCGTACAGCTTAACCGAGCTGCCACTGCAGTCTTCAAATCTGGAGAAGAACTCGGCACAAACATTCGATTTTTCGGGTGGGAGTTCCATTGTTTTTTGGTTTTTAGAAACCTGTATTTTACTTCATAAAATAATTAATTTTTCATATGAAATAATTAAAAAAATCCCGAAATCTAAAGCCAAAAAAGTAGAATTGAGAGTTTGAGAGTAGTAATGGCGCTACAGAATATTTACACTTCTACTCGATTGCAAACAAAGTCTTGTTTCGTCCATGAAAAAAAAACTGTTTAGTAAGACGGAAGTAAACCCAGTTTTTTTTATAGTTTTCTTAAACATTTTTGATTTAATTAAACGTGCTAAATTTTTTATTTCATTTGTGTAATTTCTATCAGCATAAAAAAGACAAGATTGTCTCATCTATCTAATATAGTTAGGGCAGGGAAAAAAAACGTTTAAATCATGGTTTTTGGCAAATAAATTATGAATATTTTATTTATTTAACAATTTACAACAGGGTAATTTTATTTCCACTCAACTCAGGTAATTGTGAACTGTAGTCCCAAGTCCCAGGTAATAAAAATATTCTAAGAATAATGTGGCATTTGGAAGAAACCCCGTTGTTGTCTATGTGTTGTTCTATTTCATTCCATATAATTCATTCATAATGATTTGATATATTGAGTACTGATCAGAATTAAAAATATAATACTAAAGTAATACAATAAAATTACTCTTTTTTCTCCTCTGTAAAAAAATGTGCATGCACCTGTTCGTTTTCAGTTTGGAACCTCACGGTTTGGACCTATCAGTTAGCAGTTTGGAACCTGTCACTGTGAGCTGTCAGTTTGGGCAAGCACAGTAGTACCACAGACAGCTGACGTCCATGTTAAAATGTATACCCCTGATTTTTCCGGGTCCGTCTAGAATACTTTTATTTGGATATGTGGCAAAGAGGGTGGCCTCACACCGAATACAAATTTAATTAATTAATGAACAAAGGTTTTGAAAACTTTTCCGATTTGCCCGGAAAACATTTCTAATGACCTTAGGTCATGCCACTGTGACCTCAACCTTAATCTGTACCCCCTGAAAGCACGGTCACGCTCAGGTCAAACGTCACGAAAGTTAACTTCGCCGTAAAGTGACCGGACAAATTTTAAATCATACAAGCGTGCCCCCAATGAGCAACAACGCTAATCCTAACCCCCCGGAGCCCACGGTCACGTGCAGGTGAAAATGTTACGACACATAACTTTGAGGTAAAGGGACGACCAGTTTAAAATCATACAAGCGTATCCCCACATGACCAAAACTGCTTATGTCAAGCGCCTCTGAGCACCCCTTATTGATCTACCCTACCATATACTGTAACCCAGTTAAACTTAAATAGTTTTATATGATATAACTGCGGTTTTGGGTTTTGGAACTCTACCCTGTGTAATAGCAATTAATTCTGAAATAATGGCCTCGTCTACTGAAAAGGCTACAGAAGGCAATGTTAGCCTTCGTCACTGACCAAAAAAAAAGAGTCTCTGACTCAACAACAGCAACATCATAAGCGAGTTGCAACGGCAACTTTGGTCTAACATCTTTTTTAATGTTTTTTATCGGAAAAACGTATTGAGGATGTCTAAAAATCCGCATTTCTTGGCACTTCTTGTGATTTACAGCTCCACTACCTATACTCAATGATGCAAAGGATAATGTTCCCACAGTGGAGCAAAAGTCTATTAATGGATCCACTTTTCAACAAACAAGTAAGTTGGTTGCTTATTTAAGTTAAAAAGCTGAAATATAATGCAAAAGCTATAGAGCGTCTAAAATACGCCAACTTGAATGAGTTTCTTTGCATTTCTAGCTCTCCCGTCTCCCACAAATCAATTAACAGATACAATCAAGGATGCGGACGAGAAATCCACTTTTCTCAGAGCTGAATTCTTGGAAACTCTTAAACATCAAGCGTTTATAGAAAAATAAAAACTCAAAGAAATTAACAAAGTAAAGTTGTTGGAAACAGCAACCAAAAACAGTGGTTTTGTTTTAAATTCAAAACATCAAGAGGTGTACGATAAAGTTACCAAGCAATTTGAAGACTCTTCGGAACAGTTACTCCTGTGCGTTACTGGATTTCCACGTGGGTTTTTTTAATGGAAAATTGTTATTTTCTAATTAGCTTGTCTCACTCTGCCTCATCATCATTGTAAACTTTAATTCCTCATAATTACAGGGACTGGAAAAACTACATTAATAACTGAGATTGGTAAATTTTATGACAGAAGAAAAATTTGCTATGAAGTAGTAGCCCCCACCGGAATATCCGCTTGCGGGGTATCAGGTCAGAAAACATTGTATTTGTCTTATTATTTCCGTCAAACTCATCCAGCTTCTCTGTTTTTACAGGAAGAACATTGCATTCATTTTTGCACCGCCACTCCCCCGCAGAGGGTTCCCCCCACCAAGGGAGTTGCTGAATATTCCGCGAAAAAGCGGCTGGGTGATGCAAGGGCTAATCCCGAGAAAGTTTCAGGACTTTGAAATATGATTTTGTGGGGAGAGGAAGAGAGGATCCCTGTTTTCTGTACTTATTTTTAGATGAGAATGACAAGCCTATAGTAAGAGAGAGAAATGGAGGATCGTGGGTTATTTTTTTCGTTTAAAATAAAAGATACAATATACATTTTCAGCTCTTTATTTCGCAAACATTTTGCACCTTTGTTGTGTGCAACAAGTGGATGAAAGTGGGATACAAATACTACTATTATCAATATATGAATCGTCGATTTCGCATGATTACCTATGAACCTGGGAAGTTATGGATGGAAACCTTCGCTGGATTGTAAGTTACTTGTATAGTAAAACTAAAAATACTGTATTAATAATAAGTTGCATGTTTCACTAAATAATAACACAGGCAAACAACCCCCTATGGATCATTCTATTTTATATACTAGCCGTATTGGATCACTCCATTTTATATACTAGACTTATTGGATCATTCCATTTTATATACCAGACGTAATGGATCAATCCAACCAACTTAACAGCAATGCATTTTGGATAAATGTAACTTCAAGCCAACCACTATGGATCATTCTATTTTATGTAGTAGCCTTATTGGATCATTCCATTTTAAAAACTAGCTTTATTGGATCATTCCATTTTATACACTAGCCTTATTGGATCATTCCATTTTATATACTAGACGTAATGGATCAATCCAACCAAATTAACAGCAATGCATTTTGGATTAATCCAAATCCAAGAACAAGCATTTCGGCTTGATCCACTTAATGTCAATTTATTATGGAAAATGTCATTTTTGTTGACACTACTTAATTTAGAAGTTTTTTTGACCTCAGGTACACCATTTATGGTAGTCTAGGTATGTTTTAAGATGACAACGTTAGGTTTCTGAATATTTCCGTCATTTTTAGAAAAGGTCAACTTTTGACCTCGAAAGGTCAGACCTAGACCCTTAAAAATATGTTATTTGGAACATATTTTTTTCGACTTTGGGTCCTTTGGGGAAGTTTTAGAAAACAATATATTTTTTGTACTACTTTTGAGCAATAAAAAAGAAGAGGAATGTTTGGCCTGCTACGAAGACTGAAATGCATCGTAGCAGTAGGCCAAACAATCCTATCTTGGCAAGAGATTAAGTCCACAAAAAAACCGAATCTACCGCAAGGCCGTTGGCCTTGCGAAACTGCTTCACTCGAAGATAGGAATAGAAGTTCTTTACTTTAGCAAAGATTGTTCATGCAGTGTAAAACTGCATTCATAATAATTAGGTACATGAATGATGATGATAATGAGAATGGGAGAGAGAGCTTCATGCTCTCTCCCCATAATAAGAAATATTATAACCAGTAGGACTTGAAAGACGAAGCAAGATAGTATAAATAAAGATATACTAAACATTAACTCTGGAGTTTTATCTACAGTTTATTTAAGCATATGCCCCGTTATTTACCCGAGTAATATTGGACCATTTCAGCAAGGACAAGTATTTTCAGTTTGTGTAACCAAGACAACCATTTGGCATGCACTGAGTGTCACAGTCACATGGCAGCATTGGCACTAAGTATTTCAACCTTAATAAATAAACATCAACAAATCAAGAATGGAAAATACAATGGTAAGCACTGTTTTATTATAATTTACAACTATATATGTATCTCAAATTGTATATTTGAATCTAATACTAAAATTATGTTACATTTTCAGCCACTTACAGGGTTCACTGGAACTCCACAGTACCTCTTCAAAAAATGGGTAAGTGTTGAAAAAGCTAAATACAAAGGACTGAAGCCCAAGTGCTATTTCTATTACAGTGATTGTTTTATCGATGTCCAAGAAACACTCATTTTTAGATTTGTCAAACAACCACCGAGGCACGTGCCTACGTATCTTCGAACGCACCACGCACCCACCGCTGAACAAGGGATGCACGCATTGTATCTGTCCAATTTGGTACCATAGCCCCGTCGGAAAAGTTGGGAGGAGCCAATGAACAGGACCGGAGGACAACTTTTACCGATGGCAACATGGCAATATAATGGTTCTGGAATTTTCAGAGACGGTTATCGAAGTAAATATAACGTATGATGCATATATTTTTTAAAACCGTGGAAATTCTCAAACATATGTGCATTACGAACATTACATAAAGGGCGAAATTCAACGACTTTGGGGAATCAACTACCGCATGAAGTCTCACTATTTGCGGGGCGCACGGGATAGGGTATGCCACTTGGTTAGTTAGATGATAAACATTATTATGTTATAATTATTTGGTTTTATTTTATTTGCATAGGATGGAGAATGGATTCATGTTGCTGTGTTGCTGGATAATAAGGCAACTAATGCTTAATACTTCCCTTGAGGAACTAAAATTGGGACCTCAAAAACGTATTGATGGAGTCATTTCAACTAATGACAAAGAAGTTAAACGTCGAAGAAACAAAATTATGTACAAATATTTTATGGAACTAGAAAGTTTCAAAAAAATTATTGTATACGTAGAGATGAGTTGTAGTAGTAGTAGTGATAGTGAGTAGCAGTGGTAATAGTTTTAGTAATAGTAGTAGCAAAAATTACATTTTTATACTAGTATAAATAAATTAGCTTACTATTACATAAGCAAATTAGATTACATTATACATATTATTTTATGCATTTATAATAAAATACACCCCAGGGGGAACACGGGGGCCCAAAGCGTCACTCAGCAGTGAGTTCCACCGCGGTGGGTGTAACCCCGTCCCCAATTCCAACAACCCTGTATTTTTCATGCAGGGTAGTGCCCATGCAGGGTGGTGGCCTTACACGGAAGTTCTATATTTATGTCTACTACCGTCACGTTCCTAGTTATATTCATACAGTTCAAATATTATGCTGTTACCTCCTTGTTCATACGTTGTTTGCGCTTCTACCGACACATTTTAAAAATTGCCTAAGTTACAAGACATGATAGGGAATATAGTAGTGGGACTACCGTGAAACTGCCATATTAGCTTCGGCTAGTCGGGATATCCGACAGTCTACCGCAAGACACCATATTGTGCGTCGAACAGCAAATACGATCTTTCCAACCCCACTAAATTAGAATTGTCATACCCAAACGGTGGACCAAGCTCCCGTCGTCAACGTTCTCATGCTATCGGTGGTTATCTGATGGAAAGTATCAGAAAAACTCGCCAATTCCTTAGAGCATCAATTAGCACTAGTGAAATGAGCTACAGAATGCAATGTCAGCCTACACCGTCATAGGCGTATAAAAAAGAGAGTCTCTGACTCGTAAACAACAACATTATTAGCTAGTTGCAACAGCAACCCTTACCTATCTAGAAATGTGCACTAAATGCACATTTTAGTTAGCATTAGTGGACATTGTAACATTGTAAGAATATTACAATAATTAGGTACTGCTCTTCTGTGGAGGATTCTGCAACAATACAGCAGTAAGAACAAGCAGTCGGGGATGAACATCAGCAACGAGCTGGCTGCTACTGCAGCCAGCCTTCCTCCCACAATACAATTACTTCACTCTCTTACCAGTATCACAAATTGTTAGGATTATTCCCTTCATTTAACCCCTTTTTAATAAAGTAAACTTCGAAGATATAACGCATTCAAACCGTTGTAATCCTACCGATTATTCGCGTTACATCGCACCCGGGCATTTACCTTGCCCCTTTACACTAGTGCAAACAATTAATTCTTAACAAAAACCAAAAGCTAGAAGCAAAATCATAAAAAACAGGCTACAAAAATTATAATAATACTCCACCCACTATAAATAAAGCTGGAAACAAAAAAACTAACAAAATTACGAAGACAGTGGATCCTGGGTTCCCGGTGAGTAGGTTGAATTTTATCCCATGATTTAAAACCCAGGTTTTAAGCTCATTGTAAATTCAACACAACCAAAAACAATACTTATAAGGGCCCGAAGTCAAAACCTCAACCAATCACCATCGACCATTACCACATCGCAATAGAGAGATGACCTCAGACGATTAATCAACTACACCTAGCAGATATGTTTGTAGCACGTTGTGTATTCTCAGTTGCATATCCGAGTGAGATGCACCTAAACAGAATATAGGATTCATTTATCTGCATAACTGGTTCCTTTCTTGCAAATGCCAATGCAGAAAAGCTGCAGCATGTACATCCTCAATCATGTAGACAGTGCATGCCGCAACATCGCAGTAGTTTAAACAAGTTAACCTTGACATGAATTAATGAACTCTAGCCCGTAAAAGTTGTCAGAGGTTCCTTGCCAAGTTCCACTTGCAGATACAATAGATCTTCCAATTCAAACCTTTGCATAAGGAACTGGTTAGCTGGATTTATGCATATGCGGTTGCATTTATTGTACAACACTTATATTTGATGCAACATACAGTGCATGCAGTTAACAGTCTGTGAATCAGCAAACGAGTTTGCCTACCCTAATTTAAATAACGCGTAGGTGTATGCAGAAATAACATGATGAACTTATTGCATGCTCGTTCTTATTTTTTAGAATTGGTTTATAAGGAAGGAAAGAGCATTTAGTATTGTCTCCCAAAAGCTCCAAAATGTTTGACAAAATTGTCATCGTGCTTCTCGCTGTCGCTGTTTCATTTGCGGAATATGATTCCGTGGAAGAAGCCTACCATCAGTGCCGATACGTCCACGGCGAAGGTCCTTCGGAGGACGTTTTTTCCGGTAAGCATAAAGAATTCATAATTAGTAATATAAAAAGATATCAATACAATCTTTTATTTGGTTTATTTTTTGTTTTGATATTTGTAGGTCTCCATCTGAGAAAGAAATAGATAAAATAGACAAAATGCTTCCGGTACAAGGAGCGGATGTAGTCTTACTGCCCCGATCCATACCAGGGGGCTTCTGCTCTTTATCGGCTGCTGGATCAACAGATCCGGTACCCCATTAACGCATCACGGTTCGGACGTAAAGTGGAGCAATGCTACGACGACTACGACCCGAGCATCTCCAGGTTCAATGTAACAGAATGCCCGGGTAAGTAAAGACAATAGTTTAAATTATTTTTTTCAGGTTCGTTTTTGCATATTTTGTAGTCCGTTAAATTGTTGGAATTCGCAGAAGAGACACCGGATGCTTTTAAAATCAAAGAGAACTCCCTAAAGAAGGTATGTAATGATATCAAAAATCTTCAAGGTATCTACTTATCCCTATAACATTTGTTATTTTTTATTATAACTTTAAATCAACGAAGTGGTTTACATAGGAAAACTCAACTGGGTTGTCAAATACCTGTTCGGTATGGGTAAAAATTCAACATCGTGCAATTATATATGAATATACTTAACTCACAATAAATGCTATTCTATGTTAAAAATATTAACAAGCTAATCCAAAAAAATTATATATGATCAAAATATTCTCATTATCATCAAGTTTTACTCGAACTTTAATAATCTACTAAAAAATGTATACTTACATGCTGGAGTAATAAATAAGTAGGATATTTCAAAACTGTTACTTTACATATACTATAAATTATCAAACTAAAAAACTTGAAAACGAAATGAAATTAAAATTAAAAATGAAATATTCTATGCATAAAAAATATTTAATATGTATTGATTTATTTACGAATACCATTGCATTTTGAAACATGCATTTTAAAAGTTTCTATAGAAGCACACTTTTTCCTACACATCGCACAAATGATTGGTTTACTAAGGCGCTCGTGAGACTTGTATTTTAGGTCCGTACTAAACTTTTTATAGCACGCGTTGCATGTAAATGTCGGGTGAACATTCAACATATGTTGGTTGAGTTGCTTTCTAATGTTTAACTTAACGGTAATTTTTCGAAATTGATTTCGAAAAATAGGATAAAATTAGTCAGTTTGATTTGTCAGTACTGCAGGGACAAATCAAACTGACTAATTTTATCCTATTTTTCGAAATCAATTTCGAAAAATTACCGTTATTTTGAATAAATACGCGGGGCACAAAACAAATTTTTCCGGTTTTTTTTTCAAAAACAAAATGCCCCCTGGGGTACTAATTTAAGTTTTTACGATTGGCTTATCATGGATAAGCCCAATTGCCGTACACATAAAGTGCATTGGGGCATTTATATGATGTCTTATTGTACACCGAGGATAACCAAAGAGCCAATACCACATGAAACTTTAAGCGGGACCGTAAATATTAATAAATATAAAATTACTAAGAATCTTCAGATCCATCGAAGAAATGCGAATGGTAAGTTCACACTTAAATAAAATAACTGCAATTATTTAGTTAAATAATACGTTATTTTATGAAATAGCAACTTGCGTATTTATTTATAACAATTCATGCATAATTTTTATTTGTTCTATAGCCACTGGAAGATTACAAAGGAACCAAGAATAAACCCTATCGGAGGTGGATCAGCGCAGAGATAGAAACGTTCAGAACAAGTCAACACAAAATCTACCTTTTTGAATATGGCAGTTTTAAAGACGTCCAACAGGTTGATAATAGTGGATGCTGTAATAGACCGAAAACTCACAAACGAACTATCTGCAGCCATCCCCCTCCTATAGGATATAAATAAGCCGTTATACCAATGGGCTACAAGTTAAAGATTCTATCGATGGTATTATACATTTATTTGCTACTATTTGTATACTATTATAATAGCGTTAAGTCGGTTAAATAAATATGTACCGTAATATGTAATTGTATCAGGATTCAGGAACCATGGCAACATCATCATCCTGTAACTCACTCAAGGGGTTGCCGAAGATAGGCAATACAAAGCATAGGTCCTTGAGTATCTCGGGGACTGAAAATTGTATGGCAATTTTGCACACGCTATAAAAACTAGAATCAAGATTACCTGGGGGATTACCTACACCATGAGGTCTATTTACATGAAACGCAGCGGCCCTGATGGTTTTGGCTAAGTGGGTTACAATTTTAGCAACTTAAGAATAAAGTCCTTGAAATAAACAAATACTTTATGATTATTACGGATGGAATATGGCTGCAGTTTAATATGCTGCCTCATCATCAGATCCCTGCATGAGGGAATGAAGTTAGACAAGGTCTTCAAGAAATTGCGCGTGATGCCAGATGAAGATGTTAAGAGAGACGCTGAAGTTATAAAATTATGAAAAAATCGAATGCTTTACAAATATTTCGTAGAGCTAACCAGGTACACCTTTCCATATCTTGTTATTCCTAAAACAACAGTTAAACAGATTCGCTATATGAGCGAGACAGATAGTGAGTAAAACTACTGTCAAATATTTACAAGGTAATAACACAATAAAAAAGATATATTTTGTAATTTTATATTTTGGAAGACGGGTCGGGGGTCACGATATAAATATTTTTTAGTTTTTTTTCATCCACCGGGAGTCTAGGTCATCGCGAAGGAAGGGGTGTGCCCAGGGGGGTGGGGGTGTGCCCAGGGAGAACCAGCCCATCCCAGGAGGTTTTGTTGAAACCCCCCTTTGGGTAAAACAACCCCAAATAAACACCGGGTATATCATGACTACTGAAGTAATATTTATGTTACGTTATTTCGCGTTCCTAACTTTGTCTTAAATTCCTTACGATTTCTTTTTGTTCTTTTTTAATGTAATGTCTCTATGTCCGACCCAACACCTCGTAGATTAGGATCCCAAAAGTTGACGCAACAGAGCAACCAGACTTTGATTGAGTGGAGAAAGATGCTCGAGTTGTCACAAAGCTGACACAAAACCTGATACATATAAATATATATAACCTCGCTGAAGCCGTTTCACCTTATCGCCCTTTTTCCCCTATCGCTTTACCTTCCGCAGAGTCACTTTTCATTCCTACTCCAGGTAGCAACCTACTTGACCCTAGATACAATACTACTAAAATCTTAGGAATCGATATAGTTCGCGACACCTATTCACCCACCTTCTGTATTGTCCACATTAAACCCGTTTGTTAAATGTAGTAAAGTTAAGCGTTCCCCAAGTAAACGACAGCCGTCCCCATAGTGTACTGATGTACCAGCTACGCCCAAGGCTCCTCTTCACTATTCTCAAGGTACTTCCTGGGCTCAGGGTATTTCCTTGAGTCCGATACGCTTTAGTGCCGCAGCATGGGTATATAAACCCAGGCTCACAATTAATAAGGGTGCTTGTAATAATCCTCTCTTGACTAAATAATCTATTCTATTCCAAAACAAACAACTCCATAATAACTTCATTTCAATAGGATAGTTCTTCTTCTAGTGAAGAGGAAGACCTCTTTTACGACCCTGAACAAAAACAGTGCCCCCTTAAACTAGAAACCCCTTTTGTTCTAAACCCTCCTGTACTCCCTTATCCTTCTGACTACAATACGAATTCCCAGAACACTTATATAGAACAATCGTTATGCAATTTGCCCTTGTAAAATACATAATAATTTACTGTTCCTTTAACTTTACAAGTAATTAAACCTTTGACACCAAATCTTTTACCTTTTAAAAAGATAGACCTACTCCTTTCCCTTCCTGTTACTACTTCTCCCATAAAAAAAATTGACGATTTTGTAAAAAATTCTCTATTTGGTTTCTTTAAAGATCAAAAGTTCATTGTGACAGGAAGCCAAAAATCAGATGTGCATTAAAGGAGTACATTAGTAATCCTACAGTTATCTGGAGAGGTAATACGTTTATAGACAACGAAAATCTTTACCCTCCTATCACAGATTTAGCAGTAATGCTAATTAAATTGCAATGACGAGGCTTTATTTTTACTTAAATAAAGCGCAACTGCTAACGGTTAGAATTTAAAATCATCAACTTTTCCCTACATCTTTTGAGGTTTACAACACAGTACTAAAGTTGTATGGAGTTGAGGAGATAAAATTTCTTTCTCGGACCAGGTGCTCATTAATCTCACTTAGTAAACACAAGCATAAATGCGAATATTTCAAACAGCAGCCTTGAACGAATAATTTGTGTGTTGCTTAATGGACCTCTTCCGGACGATTGTGTGCTTCATAGATATTCAAAATTTTTAGGTTAAGGCAGGAACATTCCCTCTTGACCAAGAACCTTCAATATTAAAGACTAATCATGACGATGACTTAGATGAAACGGAAACAGTACAGGCAGTAGACGAAAAAACAGTAGATGAACTCATTGATGTAAAATGCCACAAAGGTTTGGTCTTTTGCGATGCAGTTGCGAAATTACGAAAGTTGGATGAAATTAAAAATACACCGATAAGCCAGAGGCGTATAAAAGCCTCTACTAGTTGGTCCTACCTTAAGGACTTACTATTACAAAACAAGACTCGTTCAAAAATCGAGACAAAGCCGGATAGAAATCCAACAGACACCTTGTTGTAATACATATGTAGGCATAGGCGGTCATATAAGGATTTCGTGACAACTCCGTACGAGAAATGCAATTTATACACTATCACTATTTTTAAGTGTGACCTTCAAGAGGTCATTTGAAAATCAAATAAAGGTCAAGGTCAGCGTTTTACATTTTATATGACCAAGTGGTGTGCCCTTACTTTAATTCCCGTGAAACATTGGTTAAATATCAGTATTTTCAAGTATAACCTTTTAGAGGTGGTGTAACGGTCAAATAAAGGTCAAGGTTAGCGTTTCAAATTTTGTGACATAATGGGTGTGGAATAACATTGTTTTTGCCAAACAATTTTTTTACTTGAAAAAAGGGACACCGAAGTTGACGGTTCGGTTGACTAGTTGGCCATGGGGGCGGCGATATTTTTGGCGAAAATTTTTGTGACATAATGCTTCAGAGTTGAGGGATATCATTAGGAAGTGGACTGGTGGGCATCTAATGCTGACCCAAACTGATACGTACCAAACCGCCAGGTTTTAAACTGAAAACTGACAGGTTCCTGCACATTTTAAAACAATTATCGTACTCAAATATAACACGCTCACTGCTACTGAAATTCGACCGGAAAAGGAAGTAAATTCAATACGGATTAAAAGATTAAAAAATGTATAACTAATTTCTTATAGTCTAAAGTCTACTTCAAATAATGGAATATTTTGCGAAAATTATGCGGACGGAGACCTTTTGTACCTCAATAAATGGGCATATTTTACAGACTTGGAAGAACTATAATATAATTATCATCATCATAATTCTTCATGACTTTGAGACAACTTTTTGGACCCTTTCTCTGGAGGATATCCCCAAAAGTGGGATACAAATCCGTTAACATCTCTGGCCCTTTTAACAAAAGCTGTATAGCTTGAAATACAGTTTCCAATGAAATAATTGGACTCAGCTAGTATGGCTAAATCAACATAAAATGAGTCGTAGTCCAGCTTTCTAACTTGAATTCCGACGGATTTTAAGGCCGTGCTAAGGTCCGAAATTAGATGATTTCTGTCTGAAGCAACAAATACTGATGTAGCTTGAATCTTTTTTACAACTCTTTTAACCTGCTTGATAATCATTGAGGTTGTAGGGAAACACAGTTCCTGTGTCAACTGTCCGTTCTCTCCGCGATATCCTAGGCATTGTGGTGAAGAGAATAGTTGTCGGGACTCGTCAACCAATTCGCAAACACGAGACTAAAATATAACAATATTAATTAATTATTAAATATAATTAAAACTAAAGAGATATCGGCCGTTCATTAATAATATTATGCTTACCCAATCTGCTCCATTTCTTAAATGTATCCCGACAAATGGACCCTTGGGTAAAGTTGCAATGAAATCTTTAACTTTCAACTTAATGTCATCCTGCCAAACTAGGTATTCTTGCAATTTACAGTTTTCTTCTTCAACTGGGAAAGAACTTGGTGGTCCAACGAATGCAAGAACTGGGATGGGACAACAAAATATTTGAAAACATTCCAATTTTTGTCATCAATAACTATTTTTTTACCTGGCCAATCCTTTCCGGGATACTTTTCTTCCCAGTATTTTCCCCCCGTATTTTTGTTATACTCAACGTTGTAATGCAGGTTAGGCCCAAATATTTCTGACCCCACAAAGTCGACCTACGATTACGAATATATTTTAATTTAAAATGTACCCGTAATCTATATGCAAAAACATTTAGAATTTGCGATTTAACGCTGCATAAACGGACCTTTAAGCTATCCCAAAATGGACCAAAGGGATTTCCGTCTTTTGCATCACATCCCTTATCTAGACCACGTTCCATATAGCAAAATGCTGCAGGAAATAATGTATTTTATTCTATTAATTGGGTTAAGTACACAAAAGTTCCTTTCGGAAACACAATTTATCTGCTTAAAATAAAGACACATACAGAGTCGTTTTTCCGGAGGCCATACGACGGGGGCTAAAACCTCCATAAAATGTTCCATAAGCATCACACGATGATAAGCCTCCACAGCCTCAGGTTTAAAGTACCTGTTGAATGGTACTTGGATCTAGAATTTTTTTCAGAGTTACGTTAAAATGTTTGTAGCGAAAGTAAGGATTATGATTATATGCAGTCCTTAAGCTTTAAAAAACGTATGGAAACCATACAATTCCTAATGAATTAACGCTTTTTTGCATGCATAAAACCAAAACAATTCCTATGTTGAATCCCTTTTAAACCGTCATTTAAAGTCTGTTTGTTGTAGGCGAAGATAACCTACCGATCCCACTTGATAAGGAATGTATTCGTTCCATGGAGGTAGGAGCAGAGTCCGGTTAAGCTTCTTTGCAAATGCCAGCGTTCCCAGAAACTGGTCTACTTGGTTTCCGAACCGACCTATATCGTTCAAAAATCTTCTGAATTATTTAGATATATTTAGCCCTAATGCTCATTAATCTATAAAGCCATAAACCCAGAATATAGTGCAGCATTTTGTATTACATGCATCATAATAAACCTGCTTACAAGGTAATAACATTTGGTAAAAATTAATACTACAGGCCCCTGTCCACCTTTAACCTCCTTCTTTAAAGAAACATAAAAATCCTCTATCTTTGGGGCAGGGGAATTATTTCGGGAGAAGTAAATTAAGGGAATTATAATGAGAAATAGGGTAGCCTACACAAAATTCCTAGAAGAATCCCTCTACACAGGGCGGGGTCCAGTTAAAGTGTTACATAATATAAACCCCCGTGGGAAACTATTTTATTGTCTTATTTTCTTACTTTAACTAAAGCATATACAAGTTAATAAAAACTTTAACGTACCCATGCACGGACAATATGCAATATATCCATTAGGATCAATAGGTTCTGGTGGTGCTAAATTCCCACTATCCTCCGAGTTAACATTGGAACAATTGTGAATAAAATGAATACCGAAAAATATGAAAGCTATGCAGTTCCATGGTCTTAAACTACGGATGATTATCATTATGTCAGTCTTTCTTAATCAGTCTTCTTAATGTTAATTAAAACAAAGTGTTCCATCCCAAAAACTGTCATTATTAACCAGAGCTAGAACCTAGCAGACCTAGCTATTATTAGTTGGACTACTTCCAACTGAACTCAGTTGTATCTTCCGTCCAATTAAGCTATTATTAACGGATTGTAGCATATAACTTATGCCTGGTTATGGTTTACCTTTGCCGCATTTGGCTTTCATTTGTTTGATCAATGATATTTTTACGTAGACCTTAGGCATTTCTTACACGAGGGTAAGTTGCAGAAGGGTTGATCTTGTTACAAAACTAGCAGGGTTAAAAGCTTCTTTAATTAATAAACTTTTAATTTTGTTCCATAAAAACCGTTGTTTAAGGTTGGATTGTGTAGTTTTCAGAATAGGCTTGAAGTAGTTGAGTAATTCAGGTTAGCAATGGTACTGTTTTTGTGAATAATATAAAGACAAATGAAGATGACTTCTGATCGAATCTTGAGGACTTTAGTATGAAGCTTAGTTAATTAATGGTCACATTTAATTTGTGGAAACATGTATTATAGATTATGTTACTTTTCTAATGAGAAGTAATAGTACTATTCAGTCTTCAGTTTATGGCTAACTTTATTGTCGGAAAAAGATGATGCAAATGAATACAATTTAGAGATTATGGAAAGATCGCTTAGCTCTTTAACTTTTATCTGCTCGTTGATCTAGGAAGAAAATTTTGTTTGCGCTAACGCATTTCCAGAATTAATTTCCCCTAAATAATTCCCCCTTAGATGTATGTAAATGTTAAAAAATTAAATTGGCCCCATATTACTAAAGTTTAGCGTTTTGTCAATTTTTCATCATAATCTTAATCTATAATTTCCCACTGTTAATTATTACCGCACATGGATTTAATTAAGTTAATTTGACGGTAAAGTACTGGGTTACTACGGAATTATTGAAATATGTACGGAAATTTGTGGTTGTAGGGCATAATGTTCAGCTATGTGTGGCAACTGCATGGCCTTTCTACTTTCAAAAAATGTTAGTACTGATTTGTTCTAGATCAATCTGGGTGTTAACTTTGTCAATCTTATCTTACTTCAAGAACGGACGTCCTTTACATCATGCAAATCTTTCTTACTGCCTAAAAAGGTTGTAATTTCCACCAATGAACATAACTACTCACGCATTATGCAAGTGATAGTTCAATTAGTCATTTTTAAGAATGCTTGTTGCTAATCCTAAATAGTGGCTGCAGTTTTTTGTTCAAGTAGTGAAGAATTTACAATTTTGCCTTGTCATCATTACCTATTCGTTGCTGTAGATTAAGTATAATATTCCTAGTAGAATTTCAAAGCATGAATGAATATTCATTTACCCAAATAATTAACATAAACTACTTCACAGGTAATTTTTAATAGTATGTGTAGCTTTTAAAGTAGTAGATTATGCCAGTATTCGGTACTACACCTTGAGCAAACATCTTTTGTGAAAGTCCACTCTAATGGACTTTAATGTTTAAGAATTGAAATTGAACCACATCTTGGAACTGGCAAGGATAATTCGCAAACGTCCTTTAATCGAGGATTGTAAAAACCTTCTGACGTCTGTAGGTATTTTCTTGGAAGAAGACCTTCGTCATTTTTTCAAATCGTTTTTAATTCGTCTGGCTGGCGAAGATTGTATGAGTTCGTTGTGCAAATTTTCTGACTATTTAATAGTGCCTGATTTCATACCTTTTATCAGACACTATTAAACAGTAATTATAGACGGCTAGATGAGGTCATTAATACCCACTCGCTTACATACCTTAGTAGTATAAGATTAAATATAAAGTTGCTTCCTCTTCCTATTAATTTTATACTAATGAATTTGAAACAGTACAGTACAGTTGGGTCTTGGGTGTGACTCATTCATGGGGAAGACCGCAACATTATCAGCGTCATATGCAATTTTTGAATGAGACATTATATTTACTTCCGTTTGCCCTTATCAGCAACAGCAGCATGGATGAACTACAAAGCTTACGAATGCTTTTGAACCAAGGTCGGATTTGATAGTAAATGAATTTCTTTGCTGTGCAAAGAAAGATTATAGGGACGAGTTTTTGGAGGTATCAACACCGAAAATATTGCTGACAGAGTGTACAGCGTCTGTAGGTTATTTTTAGAATGCTTCCCAGTATTTTCATTAATAACCGGTGATTAGTAATAATTGATAAGCAATTATTACTTCAAAGGAAAGCAATCCCGTAGCATTACATTAGTTGTGGGATGAAAGCATGCAAACTATTTTTGAGACAGGTAAGGACTGTTACAAACTAATTATCATCAAAACTCTAAAACCCCTTTGAGTTAAGTATAGTTTAGCTTTCGTCATTTCCTGAGTTACATAATGCTAACGTTGAAACTGAACACGCGTCAGATCAGAAAGGCATTCCACATTCTACATGCCATTCCTCATTCCAGAATGATTTAAATGAACCTAGACCTACATAACACCTTTTTGATTAGATAAATCAAATTAAATCGGTATTAGATTAGGATGAGATAATTACACCCACTTTCGACACGATTGATAACGAAAGAAACTGGAGATCAGATAACTCAATATGGACCTCTAAATAATTTTCTGTGGTGAAGTCGAATGAATGGAATGTAATTTATTCTATTGCCTAACTTTTAAATAAACTCATTATTCGACCACTTACTACATGTTACTTGGCTAGAACGGAACCAACGCACAAAAAATGAATTTCGGACCGATAATTTAAAAAAGTTGGGATTTTTCAATACATGGTTTTGCTAATTTATAATAATTTTAACTTATCTTGAAAATATTGGCAAAGCTTTAAAAACTACTGCCTCAACTAAATTATGCAATCTCTGCCAATTTTAATCAATAATAATTTAATGCGGCGCTCGTTTATACTAATTACTTAGTATTAACAAGATAATTCTAAGCTCCAGAACGATTATTCATATAAATCAGTGGGGAACCCCATATGATTATAAGCATTTATATCATTTCTAGATTCTGGACGGGTTTTTCCAAAAATTCTTCTGAAACTTTTTTAAAAATCAAAATTCCGATTCAGCGTCAGCTTTCTGTTTGTGTTTAAATCACTAAAGCTCCGACAATACATTGCAGACAACTGGAAGATTGATTGACAAAATAAATAGACCGTTCATTCATAACTGGTGACGGTTTTTAAACAAAAGAACACGCAGACGATCACGTAGGAAGCAAAGCAAAAGTAAATTGTGCTTCGTACTAAACCCCATAAAATCCTTAGTTTAACAAATGAATCATCGCGATGAAATTTTGGACTCTGATCTCCGATGGTCTTTTCTATATTAAGTCCAGACCCAAATGAGAACACGACACCGACACGCCATGAGACGCCAACAGAAAGGTTCGGTAAAGCTAACCAAAATTATCATCCCCACAAGGTTTTTGACACAAGAAATGAGTGATTGGGTAAGGCAGGTGGCAGTTTATTAATTCATTTCATCAGCCTACTCCATTCTACCCTCATCATCTAACCGTCATCAATTAGATCTTGCTAGATCATTTCATACAAACTTTTCTAATACAAAATTGAGTTCAGTTACACATTTAATCATCCTTAAGATACACGCATAACTTATGATGCATGAATGAAGCCTCTTTAGCATTGAGAAGAAGTTCACAGAAATTTCAATGTTTTAAGCAATGGATTTGGATTGGATTGGGTTTAGACAGATGAAGTTGACCGATGACCTTCTTCGTGTTGCATGCTACAAAGTAAAAAGCTCTACTTTAGAGTGATAATGAAAGTCAAAGTTACTGTGGTGGGTGATAATTGGCCCCGGCCTTTCAGGCTTCCCCAATACTTGCATATGAATTAACTCTTTACAAAAATGAATGAAATATATTATATCCTTAAATTTGCCATCGACGACCCCCAAAATGCCAGGGCAATGAAATCTTTGACCAAAACGTTGTCGAAAACTATTCCTCCAACTGACCATACCAGAACCATATGGCATGGCATGTCAAAACGGGAGACCACATTCATACATAACGTCAGATAAGCTACAAAAAACCCATCCCATTCATTAAACCTCGAAATATAAGCAATAGTTGTAGTAAAAAGTGAAACTCATTCTTAGTCATACGCAGATCTCCAATTGTGGTGGAATCCTCCACTCCACATATTCGCAAGTCTGCGTCTGATGCAATAATTCACCTGCTGTCGACACTCTTCTAAACTCCATCCAATACTGAGTTATGCTGTATAATGATAACCAGCTCCTGCTTAACTATAACTGTAAGCTAAGCCCGTTAACAATACCTTCAGCCTTTTGATACTAGATAGATC
Source organism: Hydroisotoma schaefferi (assembly GCA_034682405.1). Lineage (NCBI taxonomy): Eukaryota > Metazoa > Arthropoda > Collembola > Entomobryomorpha > Isotomidae > Hydroisotoma > Hydroisotoma schaefferi. Next base: position 8,166 of record JAQFZX010001204.1, on the reverse strand, counting down.
GTAGATAGGTATATGGCAAGGTAATTTTGCATTCGTATCGTGCATATCTAATATTCATAAGCCGTAAAAACATTCCCAGTAATAAGTTATTACGTGCCTCAAGATGTTTAACTCTTCTAGAAACCAAAACGTTGATGACTAACTAACTGCTTCTACTTCTACTAAATACAAACCAAGTGGGGATTTGGGAAAAGCCAGTGTGCAAAAATAATGACCAAGAAGATTGAAAAATCCAATAGATATGATGATAATAATGGAACAGATAGGAATAGTTAGATAGCATTAGCAATGTAGGTATAAGGTAGTTGGATAAATGGAACGAGGAGTGAATAAATACTTGGACTTATTTGTGTGCTAAAGGATTGATGAATCCGTGCATTGAAACCAAAACTTAGCCCACGTTCAACGTTACATTTCAGCCGTAGAGGAGACTGACGTTGGTCAAAATGCTTTATAAACCGTTCGGGGGAAGAAAGTAGAGCTCAATCTGAATCCAGACTTTCTACCAGCCGGATACTCGGTTTACCATTTACCTACCGTACAACCCTCAATAAAATAACGTACTACCCCATACAAGAAAACATCAAACAAAACCACATTACAATACTACTAAATAAGTTACACTTCTGTAAAAACTCAACTAAGCAAATCAAAGCATTTTACGTCTCAAGTTTTCACAGAAAAAAGTTTCACCCACTCAAATCCTTTACTTGGAATTATTTCTGAGGAATTAGTAGCTAAAAATCCATTCAAGTCAGCACAATCAACCTACCACAACCAATCTATAACTCAACTAAGCAAGCAAGGGTTCTAATTCGTAATCGATAAATAAAACCCCCTGAGAAAATACACTTCACAAGTAGCTGGTGAAAGTGTCACCTAAAGAGTAAAGTAAAGTGGAAAAAAGATAGAAAAAAGTAAAGTGGATTGTCCCATAGACAATTAACTCCAAACTCATTTGTCAATCAAATCATCTCACAAAAAGTGAAAGAAGTCTGAAGAAAGTTACAATTCATTCGAGGGAATAAGGCTTTCAGTTTCCAGAAATACGACAGCCGTAAACCTTTAAGAGCTCTTTTTACTACCTACTGCTTAAAGACATAACTACGGTGGTTATAAGTTGGTTATAAAAGTACCTGTACATTTAAGTGGATGAAATCGGTCGATAACTTGACATTTATTTAGAAGACACGAAACAACCTTAGTTAATAGAAAAAGAAGAATAATACTGACTTAACTTTTTCATTACAAAAGCTTCCTCAGCCTTTAGTTTCCTTTTATTTAAAGAAGATTAATCGATTCCCTCAGGAGATTATTATTCCTTCGTTTGTCAGTTCTACATATATTCTATCTGCAAAAAGGTACTTTACTACGAAAGCTTCATGCAAGAAATACAAAAAAGCGTAGTTTAAGAAACAAAGTCAAATTGAACCTGAGTGAAGGATTTCTACCCTTCAACATTTATAATAGCAAAGAAATACCAAGGCAAAACAGAAAGATGCATAAATTATTAGCAACCCTGATCATCTTTATTGCTGTAGTTTTTACGTGCACTCATGTCTCAGCAAGGCCTTCGCATTTGTAAGTTAAAATATTTATACTTTATACTTTACCTAACTTTACTCTTGTATAAATTCCCATTGAGACAGGTTAGAAGGCTAATTTCAATCAAAAATAGTTTTTTTAAGTCTTTTCTCTTGCAGACTTTTTTAAAGGTAGAAAGTTGGAGTCTAAGAGTACTTTTCTATCTGGGAAAGCAATACATCTTGATCTCATTGCATTATTCTCAAATTTCAGGACAAGGCAGAAACGTCAATCAGACCAAAGACTAGCAGAACTTGAGACTTTGCTAGCGCTTCAGAAATATGGTCGTCATCGACTCCGTCCCGACCGCAAAGATGATAACAACCCGGGCTTTGGAGTTCTGGACTTTAATTTGCTGTAAGTCAACTACCCGATAAAATTACTACGTTCGAGTCGATACTCTGTAATTTCAGAGAGTAATCCCACTTTCTCCTTACAACCTAAAATAACAGAAGCATCCATGCCTGGATCAAGTACTTTGATTAAATTTAATTAGAAAGATTGTTCCTTCAGAGTTCCTTAGTAGTAGTAGCAGCAGCACATAATGCAGTGTCAATTTTAATTCCCCCTTTAATAGTTCCTCCCCGGTAGAATTTCCCCAAGGCCTCCGTATTAAAAATTAAAATTGATCAACACAGCTTCCCCTTCCAACTTAAAACTGATTCCCCAGGGGTATAAAAACCAGAAATACGGTACATGTACACCAGGCTCGATCTCATTTTAGCCCACCTAACCAAAAGAAAACAAGTTTGTAATCCTGAATTTCACTAATTACATTACATGCCAATATACAGAGGTCGGAGAAAGAAGTCCACGGGGTTTTCTCCAGGACGAAGTACATCCTTTCGGATTTCTTCACAGGATTTGGTGGCTGATCCCGTAGAAAAGGAGAAAATAGATAGTCTAATCAACTTTCCAATCATCCTTCTCCATGAATCTCATCAGCCAACGATAGACTTTCAGCAGCAACTTGAAGGCGATGAGGAAGATACAAGAGAATGAAACACTAAATTCCTAGAAAAGTATGCAGCTTACAACTTTACAACAACTATTCCTTGTAATTCGTACAACAAACAGAATTCGAATGTATACTTTATCATCAACATCAACTATAAGCAGAGGACGAAAAAAAAAGCGAGAAAAAAACACGAACGGGGGAGAGCCAAGGATTATTTTGGTAAGTTCTTTAATCTTATTGGATTTCAAGAATGTATTCAAAATCAACAAGTTACTTTCCTACCCGACTTACGCTGACTTAGCCTCTATTATAGACTACTAAATAGCTTCGAACGAACCTATTTTTAAGGCTCAAATCACTTTTTGGGATAGCTTGACGTGACAGGGGTAAATGTGAAGGTAGTGAAGAATTGAACAATTGTTATGTGGAAAAACGTAGACTTCCTTTCTTGGCTCATGGCCCGACGTGACGTGGGCGTTGGAAAGCTTTTCAACGAATTGACTAGACTCATTCTAAGTAGAAGTAGAAAGAAGTAGTGGAAGGATAAGATATTTCAATTTTATTTCCAACTTTCTTACAAACTTTTTTCACCGAGCTCAACATCCCTTTCCTAATCACTGAACAAGGGATGGGGTTATCTTGGGCGTAATAAGCCTTTATAAGCGACTAGGGTGGAATTACTAAACTTACATGCGTCTTTGGATAAATAATACCAGGGTTCGGTAGATAGATGCATTGACATCAGACTGAGTTGCGTCTTTTTCAGGCTCTTGACCGCACGTGGGGGCTTAGAGTAGGTCGTAGTGGATTTAGACCAAATCTTGCAACTACGGAACAAATCCGGGGTAGGATTTGATATGTAATAGATAGTTTCCCTACAAATTGTTCTTTCATTTATATCAGATAGGTTACTACTTACTTAGCCAGGCTGTTTGATGATAAGAGTGTATTGATTTCATGGAGATGGATTGATGGACTGGAAAGTCAAGAGTTGTAGATTAATATGGAAAGAGGCTAGATTAACCCGTTTATTTTCAATTATCATAATAAGTATACAAGTTTTGCCCCAAATTGTGTGATTGATGGGGAAATAAAGTGGTATTCTGGATTAAGTAGGTAATATAGATAAAGAAATGTTGAAATGGCATAGGTTCCGTTTGATTAGGTATGTGTAGCTCGTCCCAGATTATAAAAATATGGTAAACAGAGATGCTATAACTTTGATTTGCCAGATCTTCCTCTGTGTGTAGGGTTCTCTTATTTAAGTAACTTTGTAGAGCCAGGAAGTGTTTTCATCATTAAACTTTTCTAAACTAGGTTAACTATAGGGCCTCAGATCATTATCCAGAAAAATTCACTCTAGGACAACGGGGTACATGGCCTTTGCTACGTGACATGATTTGCGTCAATTCTAGGTAGATGGATAGAATCAAAAGATTACAAATGTGTCCACATTTCCACATAAAGGGAAAAAGTTACAATTGGCCAAATTGTGGTCAGTCTCCAGACTTTTCAAACCAATTTTGCTTAACTGTCCCCAACATCCGTCCACGACGTACGTACATGGTACCTAGATACATAGGCAGAAATTGGCAATAAAATGTCATTTTTAAAGTGACATATTTGAATGTAATAGGGTCAGATTTAATCATAATATAATTTAATACAGTCTATAGCCTTTTGGTAAACATTGAATCCGTATTCCGAGAACTTTTGACACGAAGTCTACAACAGTTCTCGGAGGTTTGGAATTTGTAAACCCAAAACCTTATGCAAACCTACTTTAATACGATTTTATCCATTATTTCCTCCTCTGTCTCTCTTTTCCTCAAAATGTAGGCGTTTTTAGGTACACCACAAATCAAATAAAGAACCCTATTACGTTCATTATTGTACGACAAATAAAACTTTGTGTGTGTAGGAGGAATTGTAGACATTAAATCTAACAAGCTAACCCTTTTATCAATCGCTTAGTATTTTATGCATGACTTTCTCTGAAGTATGAATTAGGTCGACTCGAGTCTTAGGGACAGAGCTTCAAAGGTCTCAATCAAAGACAGATTCACAAAGCATATTGTGTGTCTGTAAACTGTTTCTGGAACGTAGGTAAACATATTGAGAGAAAGAAGCAAAGATTGAAAAGTTTCATCTGGGATAAAACGCTCAATCGTAGAAATAATCTTGTAACCTTCTGTAGACTCTTTTCTTCAAATAAGGGAAGACATCCTTTGATTCCTCTTTCTAATCGTTTCTTATGAAATACAGATTAAGTTGGCTGTAGAAAGGAAATTTAGTTTATTCATCCTATTTATTTGGATTTGGTACTAGTCAAAATCTATATTTAATTGAAGGCTAGTAATTTATGATGATAAAGTTATTAGGCCCTCTCTCTCTCTATGAGGAATTACATATAACGACGAGGATTTTGCTCATGATTGTGATTGTAGTACGCTAAAAGTAGCAGTAGACAAGGTTTAAAAATGACTAAAAGATACTTGGTAAGTAACCCGAGTGGTAAACTTTATTGGGAAAATTGAGAAGAGTTTCCCGATGTGTTACTCAAATTTATATTAAATACAGTATAAAATTGATAAAGGACAAACTGTGTACAACTTATGCTAAACCTATTTTGTTTTCTTGTGCACTTTTTTAATATTCTTTTTTTTACTATTGCAGATTTTTTGTGTCATGCAAAACCCTTTTCAATTGGATTCTATCCTTGTATGCTGGAGTTAGCAAGTCAATGTAGGATGACTTTAGCTAGTAGAATCACTTCCTCAACGTTTCAGGTTATTCGCCATCTTCTTCCCGAATTCAACCTCAACCCTTCTACTAACTGCCTCCTGCGTAAGTGTACCTGCTAAAGTAACCTGAACTTTGACCAAATCTCAACTAAAGGATGGAAGTAAAGGCGGACTACAAAACAAATTAACTTGAAATATGACAGGTCAGAAAGGAGCTTCCCCATGACCTGTAAAAAATGCAGAGTTCCTAGACTAAACCTTAAAAGTCGTTTACAATCCAAAGAAACCCTAAAATTGGGCTTTATACGTTTATTAAAAAGCATTACTACAAAGCTCTCTATTTATTTTTATTCGCTTCAATAACACAGCTTTTTCTGATTGGAAAAAGTTTAGAAAAGCTATTCTAGTACTCATAAATTAACAGAGTAAGCCCATCATCATTTAGTATTTCTTATAAAGTGAAAGTAAACTTTCTCCTTTGAGAGAAAGTCCACTTTCACCCGAATATTTTTGGGGAAAGGAGAGAACTACTGAAGAATCTGTAGCTGGCTGGAACAGAGAAACTGCGGATCTCTCTTTTTTATACAAAGCTTACTAGAATCTCACCATGAATCTTATCATTTTGTTAAACCGCAGTTATAAAACTACATATGCTTGACATAGTAATTTTATTTATTATATTTGTTTATACTTGATTTTATATTATTTTTACACTTAAAAGTCAAATGTATAAGATTATGAAATAGATTCAGACAGTATTAAACTATTTCTTATATACGCGAGAGGTTTTTTAGCATCGATTTTTATCATTGTTTCTTATTTTTATAAGTTTTCCATGCATGAAGTATTTAGTTTTGAAATACGTACAGAACTCCTTCCTTACGAAAGCATGGATATTAATTTTGTCCCCAGTTGCCAGTATTTGATGTTTAAAGAGAATGTAGTGCTTATTAGGAAATTAATGAAATAAGAATTACATTATCGACTGCTCTACCTCTTTCTTAAGTACTCGTTTTATGTATGTATCAGTCATACAAGTGGTATGGGTTGATTAGGCATAGAAATTACAAAAGTATTATACCGTATCGTGATGAACAAGGAGCATGTGTGATTTTGAAGGTTAAACTAACAGGTAGTTTATTAATGAGAAAGTATAATTGAAAAAATATTTTGGTTGGACACATCAAACAATTTAAATTCTAGAGAAATTATAAATATCCGACTATGTCTAGTTTGAACTATGTAAGTTCTATGTTATCTCAGTATTTCTTGTTCTAGTCATATTCAGTAGTTGTAACTATTTTACTTTATTGTAAGATTATTTGTATTTAATAAAATAGATATTACTCCATGAATATTAAAAATGATCTAATGGATAAGCAAGCTAACCCTCATTGTTAATGTTAAGCTAGCCAAGCATAAACAAATATGAAAGTAAAACATGCAAATCATTCGGCCAAATAAATTGGGGAACTGAAATTGTTTATTTTCTACTTATGTTATGAGCATCGGCTTATTTTTTATTTTTACTGTCTTTACCTACACTGAAACTCTAATTCCTACTTATTTGCTCACTAATTTGCACTAATAAAGCTAGTGTCTTATTTTTATAAGTAAATAATGCATCGATTTACGAAAAAAAGCACCTACGACTACGAGTTTTAAACCTCGTGTTGAGCCAAAGTTTCCCTAGAATTGGTAAAAACACATTAAATTCTAAGCTTGCGGTTAATGTAAATTAAACAGTAAACGTCTCAGGAGAACAGTATAGTCGACTAATTTAAAAACTTTACTGTCCTCTACGGTAGATACAAGCTGTAGTAACCTTTTCAGTTTAATTTAATTTCTTTATTTCGAGGTGTACGATAAGACGTAGGCCACAAGTTTTTTACTTTTGAAAAAAAAGCCAACTTAATTACTTTGGGGACAGTGCAGGAAGGATTTAGGTTTCGGCTTAAGTAGATCATAAAACTCATACTTTCTACATTTGTATGCTGCTACTGCTATGCCGAGAGAATCATCACCGCATCATGGTTTTGATCCCCTTATTGTTGTTCTCTTATTAGTTGTCAATATTTAAACATTGAGTACGGAAGCTTATACAGTGACATGTAGAAATACATAATCTTACGGAATCCGGGGACAGCCAGACGAGAAAGCTGGAACTTTCCCCACACTTAGGGGAAAGTATACATATTTCATGTTGGTAACTTTAGCATCAATAATTTACCTCGAGTAATGGAATAGCCGGCACGGGTAAAGCGTAGGTGTGGGTTTGCGTGTGTGACCGAGTTGGGCTACGTTGACATTAGTTAATGATTTAAGATCAGGGACATCTAGACAGAAGTGCCCACGATCTGATAAACTCCGGGATGGATAACAAGAACAACGGAACTTCTTTTGACGAGGCGAGGGCACAACTCCTATAAATAATATACATAAGCAGAGGATTTGCTTATTGTAATCTGATCTCTGAATTACAGTTATAATTAGGGACGGTTTCCGTACACCCGGATTCTCACCAGGAGGGAGGCTATTGCCTTTTTCTGGAAAGTGGAAACGGCTAATTTTAAATATTTATCGATAATAAATAGGATCAGGATATGAATTAAACGGGAGATTGCAAGCAAATCATACTAATTATAATACAAGATGTATAGACTGCTTAATTGATGTATCTCACACAAGACGTGGAATGACCATCAAAACCAAGTAAAAAGCTACTGAATAGGTACATGGCGCGTGCAATGAGCGAAAAAATAAGGGTCGATTGAATTGAAATCTCGCCCACGCCCCTTCTTCAAGTTCAAGTTCAAGTTCAAGTTCAATAGTTTATTTCAGGGACAACAAGATATAAACATGACATAAATATGTTTCACG
>JAQFZX010001203.1:0-34093 GCA_034682405.1 Hydroisotoma schaefferi | reverse complement strand
TCTGTTTATGGCATTGGCAGGGCAAGTTTAACCGTATTGTCTCGAATAGTGTCCGGGGACACTAATTAATTTTTTTTTAGTTTTTTAACCCACAGTTAAATGGGGCTTATGGGGGTATTATTAATAGTAACTAAGGGGGGAAACTATTCCAGTATTTACGGTATTTATTTTATAAGGATAAGGTGTACAATTTTATTGCATGCAAATGAATTGGGTATTGGATTGGAGTGGAATTTTTGAGGATTCGCAAATTCGCATGCTAAAAAATTGTACCTATGCAGATAAAATATAAAGAATGCATGGATTAATTTATAAATGGGTCAGGCAAGGCTGAGTGAGGCTGTCCAGACGGGGTTATCGATCGGTTTTGGTATGTCAATAAAAGTGTGTTTTTATATTATTAAATTGTAGGATATTCTGGAACGGACCCCGCCCGGATCCTCTAATCCTTGCCTTCATTAACGTATAAATCGGAGACAAAAATAGCCATGGATCCTCCAGGAAGTATAGCAGCTCGGGTGCTAAAATCACTGAAGACTTTTCTAATTTTGGCAATCAACACTATCCCTTTCAGTATATACCGAGAAGTGGTTGCAAAGGCTACGAAACTCGACGGTAAAGTTACTTGCTTTTTTTAAAAAAAATTAATTTGTGCTGGTTATATTTGGAATTGAATTTATTTTTGGTTCTAGATTTACCTAAAAGAACGGGAGAAATCGCAGTGATAACTGGAGGAGCTAGAGGAATTGGATATGAGGTTGTGAAGAGACTGTTAATGTGTGACTTTCGTGTGATTATCGGTTTGTTAACAGATTCGTTCTTACTAATTGACTGTGTATAAATTATAGTCAGTTTAGTTGTGCTTTTCTGCATCTTGAGCAATGTTTTTTTTTGTATTCTAGGGGTAAGAAATGTTCAAGCTGGGGACAATGCTGTCAAATCCATCAGAGATTTAGGTGTAACAACCGGGTCCACCAAAATTCTTCAGCTGGATTTGCAATCTTTAAAGTCGGTCAGAGTATTTGCAGATAATGTGTTGAAAGAGGCTGAGAGAATTGATTTGTTGATTAATAATGGTAGGTTTTTATTTTTTAAGAGCTTGGTTTTAACTTTTTGTTACAGACAAAACGAATAGGTTATTTTTTTTCTAGCTGGAATCATGCTTCGGCCGTTTGAAGAAACTGAAGATGGTTACGAATCCCAATTTCAGACAAATTATCTTGGTCATTTCTTGCTCACAAATCTGCTTCTTGCAAAAATCAAGGAGACAAGTTTAAAAAAGGAGTTGGCTGGTAGAATTGTCAATGTATCTTCAGACGCACATTATGGAGGAAACTTGGATTTTAATGATTTAGAAAAAGTGTAAGCTTGAACACTACTTTTGACGATTATCTTTAACAATGAGTGGCTATTGAATTGTTTTATTTTTATAGTCAAGTATACTCTAGAGGCAAGTCATACAGCGATTCAAAACTTGCTCAAGTTCTCCATGCAAAATATCTGGATAAGCAACTCCACGAACAAGCTGCTAAAGTTCGTGTGTATTCTTTACATCCAGGAGTTATCCCATCGAATCTTTGGGCTCATCTGGGGATTATCAATAATATTATAGACTTTTTCAAAGGAATTTTCAAGGTATTATAATCCCTCATTTTGCTCATTTTTTGGTTTTCGTTGCAAGTAAATATGCTTACTTGACGAAGTATATTTGTATTTACAGACGGTAGAGAATGGAGCTGATGTAGTAGTATTTACAGCTCTTGCTCCTGAACTAGAAAATGACGGTGGGGTCTACATTGCTAACTGTAAAAAGTGGAAGCCCTTATATCGAGCTAATGATTTAGCGCTGCAGCAAAGCCTTTGGGAAAGGTCATTACAATTGTCAAATGTTAAGAACTAGCCGTGATAAAATCAAGCAAACCAGTAAAAATACTATCAGTACATCTCCTCAAAATCCGAAAGTGCTAACACCAACCTGTGACTTCACAAAGATCTGCAGCCTTGTTTAACAAAAATGACCTTCTAGTTATTGTATACTTGAATATTATAAGTTCTCATCATTACTTCTCTACTTAATAGGTCGAATGCATTTTTCAATAGCCGTATTATTTTCAGGCGTGTAATTGATAAAATATACGTAGGTAACTTTGACTTTATTAATCTGCTGAGCCATATGTACTAAATTAAAACTATACCTTATATTGTGAGGACTTTATTTTTGTAACATTTTTTGTTGAGTACAAATTAGACTGTTAATTAAGAATGCATGTAAATTGAAGCAGGAACGCTAAATATTTTTTTCCAAGTGGCCTTGTTATATTGCATACAGCATAGGAACATAATTTTTTTTGTAACTTAAGGACTGGTTATTAATACAAATATATAACCCAAACCAAAGATTATTAAAACGGTTGAACTAGTTTTAAGTTTAGTTGCTCCGGACGTTGTTTTCTTTTTTACAACCTCCTGTTTATCCTTAATAGTAAGCATCATTGGACAGTTTAATGGATTTCCTTTAAAAAATTCGCATTCTCCAGTACTACCTCGAGACCCACAACAGCCAGCTTTTTTGCAGGTTTCTTCATTTCCACAATCACACTCTTCGGAAGATTCTACTATACCTTTAGAAAACATATTTCGTTTTTTCATGTCCTTTGTTTCTCATTGTAATTTTGGTTTCCAAAAGATTTGATAAACGAAGTACCGTTTCCGCAAAAAGCGGTTTCCTCACGCACCAAGCAAGCCGCTCTGCCTTTTTGATGCTGCAACAACGTTCTAACTGCATGAATAGAACAAGGGCTGAATTGTAGGTTGTTAGGCTTAAAACTTTCAATCCCTTGAATATCCTCCCCCCACATGATGAATCTTCCTTCAGGGGGATCCACATCATCATTTTTGTAATTTCCAGGTAGCATTGCATCATAATTAAATCCCGAGCATTGAGGTGAAGCTTCTACAAGATCCCTGTCGTGTTTAACTACCCCCAAGGCATGCCCCAGTTCATGAATCAATACTCCGCTTAAGTCCTTCTTAGAGAGTTGCGTGTCGCGGACCCCTTTCCCAGATATCAGGACTACGTTGGCACTTCGCAATGGAAACTCTGCAGCTCGAAAGTCACAAATCCCACCGAGCAACTTTGGTGAAGCAAGGAAAGCAACAGCAACTTGCATATTTTCTAATGGGCGGTTTGTAAATCCGACGCCAAGACAGCAACTTCTATCAAATTGCAAACGCCCAAATTCACTTAATAGACTCATCCCAGGTTTCGCTTTCAGGTACTGATGCTCCGTTTCATAAGGATAGGGAGCCCACCCTTGGCTGAGCTTATAAAAATTTAAAGTAAAAAATAGTACTACAATATTTGTTGGTAGTTTCTGCAAATTGCAAATCAAACACTTAATTACTCAAATGCGTGGCTTCTTTACTTTTCCCATTGATATGCCAATGTTTTCCGGTGTTCCATCATCGTTAAAATCTATATTTCGGAGAATCCATGAAGCTCGATCTACAATCCACTTCATTTCTGATGTCGCTATAGTAGGGTCCCTCATATCATAGGCTGAAGCAAATTGGTCATCCATTACGATGCAAAGTTTGCAAATAAGCCCACCCTTCCTTTAAAAACGAATAATGACTACTACAGTGTATTATAAAAGTTTTAAATAACTGTAAGGAATTAACTAGCATCTAAGTTAAACCTCATAGGATCAAAGATGTCCAGTTGGTGTTGAGCTGGCTTTGAAAACTGGTTAGGTATCTGCCGCTTCAGCCGATTTTGTGGAGATAAGCTGATGTTGTAAGATTTTAAAAGGAGCTCATAGCTTGTATAGTTTGCATAAACATTGTGATAATCCAGCGAAGTCTCAACCGAAACAACCCTTGTAATTTTATGGTCGTAAATAACGAAAATTACAAAAGCAAACATGATCTGCGATCCGTCCATAACTACTTTATTGTTTCGGGCCACCGACAATCTCTTAAAATAGAAATGGACTTCCAACTTTTCATATTTATGCCAATTTATTTTAGGCTTTATATCAAAATTTTACCAAGCAACGAGAGGAAACAACACTCGAACGTTTTGCATATCACGTTTACGGAAAGAAGTTACAAAATTCATAAAAGATTTCTTAAAAATCGGGTACAAGTATTTCATTTAATAGCGATTTGCTTTTCGAATCATGAAACAGAGCATGAAGTTGAAAAAAGCTGATGAATTTTACAGTTAAATACGAAGAAGATTTTTATTCATACTTATTTCGTCTATAATCACATATTTAGAGGGATCGAATAGAATTTCTTTGAAAGGAATTAAAGATTAATATATCCATAGTAAATTGCAATAGCCAGTTCATTAACAATGCAGCTTGTGCATGGCCCAGTGACACCAACCCAAAAGCACACGCTTTGGCATCCCATGAGCGTCTTTGTAACAATTAAAACCCTCTCGTAACTTTACTACACCATCAATCGTTATTCTTATTTTCATTAGATAACGAGAAGGCTTTGCAAGAAAAACTCAGCACAATAATGAATTCCTAATACCGGTCTGAATAAGTAGGTCACATACTTAGGGATCTTCGCGAAAGCATACACTCATTCATAAACGAGTCCGGCGTCTACCTCGATAAAACAGGTTGCGGGTTACTTATAGTTGCGTGTAACACTGAAATTGATTGACTATTGAGAATCTCATTACATTTTCTGTGCCAATCTACATTTTTGAGACATATTGATTGACATACCCAAAAAGTAAAACGCTTCCAGTGTCAAAACCATGTCTGCTTTATTTCAATTCGACCAAAACAAAGCAGATTGAAAATTTCCGAGTGCCACTCCTGCTGCTACAATTTAAAAGCTAATCAAGGTCAGATTTTTCGTGAAAAGCTAAGTTTTATTAGAGTCATTTAGTTTTCGATTTTGAAAATCACTCAAAACGCACTCAAAACCACGTCTTTGATGAAACTTTGTATTTTTTAACAATGAGATAATAAATCATTGCTGAAACAAGTTTGCTTTCAGTTAGCAGAGAAAAGTGCAATAGTGAAGGAATAGGGAAGAGGAAATAAGGATCGTCGGGGATGTCAGAATGGTGTCACTGTAATATAATAGCCAACAGGGAGTAAAATCTTGTTTGATGATTATCTCATCCTTTTACATGTACCTCAGTTTGCATTTTTCATAAGCTTTGGTATCATCTTCGCAGATTTAACATTCTTCTTTCGGACTTAACCTGCAGATACTGATACTACACATATTAACATGCAGTACGTGAATAGTTATAGGATTAATTTCGCAAGAAGCTATATGAGCTTTTATAGAATATATTACTACTATGCTAGGCTAAAGCTTCGTTACGAGTTGTATAGTCATGACTCGATATGTTTGTCTGATGAATATCGCTTGTTCGTGATCAAAAAGATGGTCATCATTGTTGCAAAGGTGCTGAGGATAACTACCTAGCGTTAACCTTGTTCCCAGTCAGGTTTTATGCAGACGGATGAAAGCATCCTACCATTCCATCGCACATGTCACCCTTTTCTACTTTTAGTAAAAACGCGATAATAATAGCAAATTTTTAAGATAACGAATTAGGTATTATTACAGAAGTCCAAGATAAGCATAAAGAGGGAGTTAGTTAAGAAAAGCGTGGGCGAAGAAAGTGAGATTCACATTAAAGGCAGCGAGGATAAAGGATAGCTCTAGCTTGCCTTTCAAGACATGGATAAACGCAAAACAGGGTACGTTTAACCACTGCATTGCATACTTTTTTAAACTTAAACGTCTCATTGGTATTTTCAAACACATTTCAGTTATTCGAACAAAGCATTCGAAAACTCGCCAGATGACTACATCTTATCCCCCCATCATCATAACCACCACCGAATACCTTATATTCAGACTAAAAATGTGGACAACGTTGTCTACAGCGTGCGGCGTCCGGCCTTGGTCATTCGAGGAGGGTGTAAAAAGTATGGATCTGATGTAGTACTGCAAAATCTAAACATGTTTGCGAAGGAAGGGACGATGTGAGGTTACTTCCGACCTTTTTGAATGATAAGTATTCCATGCATAGCTTATATATAATTATATCACGTTATATCTCTAGATATTGCCTTGTTGGGGCAGGTAACTCTGGAAAGAGTACGGTTTTGTCATGCATAATTGGGTTGAAAAGATTGACCAAGGGTGAAATCCATGTCTTTGGTGCCGAGCCTGGAACGGTTAAAAGCGGTATTCCTGGAAGGCGACTTGGGTACATGCCTCAGGTTACAAGCACAAAAAACTAGCTGCACAGTTTATTATTATTCGGAATTAGAGGCTAACGATAGTTTTGTCCGATCAATCGAATCCTATCGTAGAGCGTTGGCCTTCATACAGAACTGACAATCACTGAGGTGATCCAATATTACGGAAGGATGTATGGATTAACACTTACTCAAATCAAAGAACGGACTGAAAACTTGCAGAGTTTATTGGATCTGCAGAGTTGTAATACACGCTTACTTAGCCTCAGGTGAGGCCCACGTTTTATTGTAGCTTGTACTGTATGCATTTCTTAATCGTGCTTAATTAGACTGCATTTACCTCAGCATGTATTTTGAAATTGAGATCTGTATTTATTTTAAGTCCTGGACTACAGAAACGAGCTTCATTGGCATGTGCACTTATTCATGAACCGGAGCTAATCGTCCTAGATCAACCGACAACCGGAATGGATATCTTGATTCAGAAAGGGTGAAATATTTCCCTGATTTTTTCTTTTCTTTTTGCTCAGGTTTAATGAAAATGTTATGGAAAGGGTTAACTCTAAATATTTCAGTATATGGAGTCATCTTCAGAAGATCGTGTCTAACGGCAGAACTTCCGTTATCTTAACTACTCAAAACATAGAAGAGTCCCGTCAAGCTCATCGGGTTTGATAATTGTAGTTGTTCTTTTGTCACTTTAATGTTTTACGGACACGAATTTAATCGTAAACCATGTCATTAGGTCGGAGTCTTGCGCAGCGGTCGCCTACTTGTGGAAGATTCCCCTTCAGCCTTACTTCAAAAACACGGAACTCATCTACTTGCGGAAGTCGTGGCAAAACTCAGCGTTAAAGACACAATCCGAATAAAAAATGAGCACAAGCGTAACAAAAAAGACAAAGCTGGGATGGAGGTAGTATCCATTGAAGAATGCACGACCTTTGGAATTCCATCAGGGGCCACAATCGAAGATGCAGTAGATGACAAGACAGCTCCGGTATCATATCAAGATTGGATGGAACAAGTAGTCCACGGAGATGATGATCAGATAAAACTAAAAGTCAGCAATATTAACAATAATCTGCCTACAAGTAACGGAAGGGCCAAGCCGGTGCCAAAAACGAGGCGACTTCCGCTACAAAAGCCAGTGGTAGCCCCTTACCCTAATCCAAGCAGAGTTTTAAATCGCCTTAGAGCCCTATTCATCAATCAGTTTACGATCTTAATCAGAAATTATTGGATGATTTTATTCAACATTTTACTTCCGTCAGTACTTATTACGATTTTCTGTCTCATGGTCGGCCCTCAGCCTCAGATGCTTAAGATTGGATTAGTCAACGAAGACGGTCCTAGTTTTTCAGAGTGTATGGTTCGCCCTGGATGTATTAATGATGGTCTAAGTTGCAGATACTTGGAACCGATTCCTTCCAGTTTAATCGACTTCGTAAGTTGAATTAAAGCATTAATTTGTTTGAGTTAATTTAGTCTCTAGATTTAAGACTCGATACTCTGTTTACGAAGATGGAGTATGAAAGAGAAGATGACGCTATTCAAGCTTTGCAGAATGGAAACATCCTTGGTTATTTATATTTTTTGGACACTTTTTCAAAGGATAGTCACTCAAGAATTATGTCCGGTTTGGGAATATCTGCAAGCAGTAATGAGAGTAGTTTGAAAGTTGTTATTGATGAGTCAAGTACGATAAGATCTTAAATTGTTGACATATATAGTCGACAAATTTTATTTTTATAATCGCAATCATTATCATGTTAATTTAATATGCAAGCATACTTTAAATATTAAAATACTCTAGATATATACCTGCATGAGCTTTTGAGAAAGACTTTCACCCAACAATTCGAAAGATTTGAGGAGGAAACTTCTCTTGACTGTAATATGGATCCAGTGGATAGAAACATTTCCGTTTTAGTAAGACAGATAGGAATTTTGTTTTCATAAATAACCCAGTTATTAAATGGCAAATGCGACTAAATCAATGTTGACT
The DNA here is from genome assembly GCA_034682405.1 of Hydroisotoma schaefferi. NCBI lineage: Eukaryota > Metazoa > Arthropoda > Collembola > Entomobryomorpha > Isotomidae > Hydroisotoma > Hydroisotoma schaefferi. Next base: position 25,837 of record JAQFZX010001203.1, on the reverse strand, counting down.
CGACCTCTACAGATAGAACCAGCTTTTGCAATTGACAGTGAGGCTACCCGTCCAACGTACAACGATTTCTTTGTACCTGGAATATCTTTTTTGTAATTCATCGGTGTTGCAAATCTTTACTATTTTTACACCGTTTCATACCGTTGCATTTTTTAACATTAAAAAATACCTAGGATCGTCTACTTCACCACTCTTTTTACAAATGGGCTTATCTACCAACGAGAACGACGAGAAGGTTTAATAAGTCGTGCCATGGCTGCTTCAGTGAATTCAGCCGAAGTTCTCTTCACTCATTTGTTTTATCAAATTCCCATTTTGGCAGCGCAAGTTGCAATCCTCGTGGTTATTCCCATGTTCGTGTTTAATATATCAATTAACGGATTCTGGGGTTGGGGGGCTTTACTAATTGGTCTTGGTGGCGTGGCCGGTACTTCACTTAGTAAGTCCATGCAAATCTATCAATTATTTATTGGCGTTTGGTTAGTAACCAATTCCATAGCTCTCTGCAAACGTCCGGAAGCCATCGTTATGCAAATGAATATGTATACGGATGAATTGTACAGGTTATCTTCTCGCCATCCTGTTTAAAGAGGTGAAGTACATTTTTTCCATCGGAACTGGTTCTTTAATAGTTAGCTTAATGTTTTCAGGTACTTGTCTGGTTATAAATGTCTTAATGCTGTGATTTAAAACGGACTTAAAGCTAAAATTAATTAATTTTTGTGAAGGAATTCTATGGCCAGTCGAATCCCAGCATTGGATAGCACAATGGATTGGCTACGTTTTACCGTGGACCTTGCCGACTCAATCATTAAGGTCCATCACTATCCGTGGGTGGGGAATTGAACACCTTAAAGTTTGGGAAGGTTTTGTTGCCATTTCATCATGGACATTTATCTACTGGTTTTATATTGTTCTAGTCTTATCAATCAGATATTTTCGGAGATAAACTATACTTTTTTGGTTATCTTACGTGCATAATTTTAGTTTTACAAATAAAATCAACAACTCGATCACTCCTTTAATTAAGAGACAATTCATTTTGAAGTCATTTCTAGCGTAATCAAAAATGGATTTTGAGATGTACACGTTTATTTTGATAAGGTGTAATCAACGATACGCATAGAATGTTGACCAAGATAATATGTTGGCTCGTAAAATCTGCGATGAACTGGATAAATGACCAAATAACTATGCTGTTATCTTGATATGATGAGTATGAGTAGTACTAACTGACTGTCAATGTGCAAAATCTACGAATGACTGGACAAATCGATAATGCTCCAGTTATTTTTTTACGCTGCTGGCCTAAATTGGAACATTTTACTTTTGGCATAACTTGTGTATATATTTCCCACAAGTCCTTATTAGCATAAAACTTGGAAGTTAAAAATAACTTTCACTTGCATAAAATAGGTAGCATGGAATTAAATAACTTTTTACCTTTATATGGCCTTCTACTACTGCTCGGCTTTTGCATTGGGCCAGCAGCAGCAGGATATTCTAAAACTTGGGTAGACATAGGTAGGAGAATATACCACCGATTTATTGAACCTTAATAGTAATTACCTAAACGCCATGAAAATGCACTACATACGTGCTTTTCTTCCCCCATAAGATAACTTGAGACGTCCTCGTTATTTCAGATTTAGAAGAAGCTACAGCGATCCAATGTGGAGGAACGATCGAAGCGGATTCAAATTCGCTAGAGTACCCTGGTCCAGACGGGTTTCTCACCCCTGGAGAAGTTTGTGTATGGACAATTCATTTAGAAACTACGCGAGATTTCAGGTTTACTTTCGCAAATCTTGATATCGGGTCCAATTTTTCGAATTGTGAGAATGGAGGAGTAAGAATTTACTCTTTGACCAATTTAGCACCAACCGTGGATAGTTACACGCAAGCATTTTTTACTTTCTTCACTATTTTGTCCAAAATACTACAATTGACCGAATGCCAATGATAAAACTGCTGCCAATTGATCATTTCAGGTTCTGCAATCGTCGACCACCCCCTGAAACTTTCTTTTTGGGGGAAAACGTCGCAGTAATTGTATTCTACGCTGGCGAAGGGGTCACCTTCCCAACCCCAAACAATGGATCCGGATTCTCCCTTTCATGGCAGGGAAGGGCTTATGACCAATTTACCAAACACATTTCTAGTTTCTCCAGTGCTCCAAACGGTATTATTCGATACCCCGTTATAGGACAATATGACGCTGACATCGCAGCAACTTGGCTTATCAAGTCCCCATCAACGCCCACATTTGACATTGCCATTAACTCCATCGATTTGGAAAATTGTACGAACCCTGACCCCTGTAGTTGTGACGCTCTGATTTTATACGAAGTTTCATCAAGCGGAATTTTAAATGAGACTCGGAGATTCTGTGGAGAATCTTCCAACGCGTTTTTGGACTCCACCAACTCTCGATTTATTGTAGCCTTCTTCTCAGATTTTAACCTTCAACCTGTAGGTAATGGGTTCGACCTTATTTACTATCCATCATTAAATACAACTCCAAGTACAAGCACTACCACACAGGCTTCAACCACTCCGGGTTTCTCGACCTTACCTCGTAATTTGATAAAAGTTAACCTTAAGTTAACATCAAATAGGTTTTGGGAAATAAATAAACTGTCTAATTCTTCTAGCCTCGGGTAGTGACTGCGGACAGGTTTTAAGGGGAAAAGCTGGAACAATATCTTATCTACCAAATAGTTGGTATTCGTACAACCTCAGGTGCATGTGGATTATCCAAGTCGAGGATTATGATAGCCGTGCCATGGTGTTCCAATTGGCCCAGAGTGGAATTGTTACTGGGAAGGATGACGGGATAAGTTTAACCACCCTGTCATTCTTGCCAACCTCTAGCTTTGTTATTCTTGACAGCGCTGTAATGTATGAATTTACTAGATGAAATTATCTTAATCCATTATTTCCATGATACATGCACGCTGTACTGGCTACAATTTACAGAAAAAGCACAACCGACCTCCCTAGACCACTTCTGGGACAAGTGGCAATTGTAAACTTTTTCAGCGATGACTATTCTGGTTCAAGTGGAAATGGGTTTATATTAAACTACGCAGGTCTTGACCGTTATCCTAATCCTGGAAACGTTTCGTCAAAGAGCGTCAACTTCATTGCCCCCACGGGGAATGACAATAGCCCTGGTAGACTGTCGCATCCGGAAAACGGTGGACTCTATAGTGCCGATGAGATATCGACTTTTCTATTCCCCCCTGGGCTAAATAAGAACATTTACTGTGACACGTTTATACAGTACAGATTGAAAAGTCTTGACACCAACTGTAACGATGTGCTGTCAGTATTCATATACGATCCGGAAGGCTACACATGGGATTATCAAGCGAGGTACTCATGTATAAAAGAGGGTTTAATTAACTGACAAAAATGGCTAAAAATTGTTTTATTTCCAGACTATGTGAGCAGCAAACGTTTCAGCTAAGGTCGAAAGAGCCAATTTTATTCGTTTTCCGTTCCACGGTTGACAGCCCGGGGGCCGAGGGATTCTCGTTTGACTGGGCATTCGATTGCGCGTCAGAATTGGAATAATATTGTCATTTTTTCGTAAAACTTTCGAACTTTGTACAATCATTGAATTCAATAAAACATCATATGCTTAATATTTAAAATAAACTTTACGGCTTTTTATTGTTGATAAGACAAGAAAACATTTGTAGCCTGATCGTTCAAACCTTAGCGTCGGATTAACTTTTTCAATTGAATTTTACTATAGAGAATTTAAGAACTCTTGTCAAGTTCTTTGATATTTCAAGTCAACGAGGCCTTCAATTAAACACGACTCAGCCTCCGAGTTCGTCCTTTTAAAGTTCTGAATTCATTTCAGAAGACTTCCAAAAAACCTTGATTCTTAGTGGACTGTTTGATCATAAGCATGTTTATTTTTTATAGGTACGGACGTTTTGAATTATAAACCTCAAAATTTACTAGTCAAATTAAGCATTACACAGAATTAAAAATATTTTGATAGCATATTCATATCGTCATTTAGTCCTAAAATTAGTTAGCTTTACAATTGTGTAAATAATTTAATTTCTATGTAATATGAAAACTGTAATGTTCGTTTAAAGTATTTCTTCACTCTGCGTTCACATAAGTTTATCTTCCTCTTTTTCCTTATAACAATACTTTGATTATTGATAATAATGATTACGCTTGTAATAATAATAATAAATTAACACATAAAAGAACAAATCTTAGTCCAGCAGGTAATACATGTTTATAGTTTTCTAGCAGGATATTTTATTTGTATACGTCATCATAGTATGTATTTGTATCTTAATGTAATAAGCTCATCTTAGTCCTAGCTCAGATTCATCACTTGTATTTATTTCAGAATCACTGCACGGTTTTCTTAATAATGTTATGCTGATTACTCCCCTCGTCTTCCGCATGATGTCAATAACTTCTGAAGTCTCTTTATCTCTTACTGTTTCTCCGTTCATCTGAAATCAATTAAAATTCAATTATACTTCCAGAGCAAGCTCGTATGTATAGTTTGTTTCCGGAAAAATCCCACATTTAGTAAAATTACTCTCATGCCAACAGCAACTACACCCAAGTAATTAATGTCCGCATAACCAAACTATTGTTTTGATAACCTGGGAAATGGCGTTATCAAATCCACGCGTTTTGATAGTATGTTAATAATATATGATTAACCCTTAAAAGTAACTCGAGGGATATCAAAGGGCCAGGTTAAGTTGTTTAAAAATCCTTGGTCCTAAACAATTTAGAAAATGTTCACTTGTTTTTTGTAACAGTAATTGCCCTCCTAACAGGCTGCTTTGTCATATTATCTGAACCTTTAATCCTGAAACTTTGACACAAAACTTTTCGCATAATTAAAGAACCCCATGCGGATGACTAACGCTAACTTTCTGGGTTTAAAGGATGCTTTATTAGAGTTAGTGTTTACTGACCGTTATAAACATACTTTGCTGGCTCCTTGCCGATAGAATTCATTAACTAAGCCAGTAGTTAAAATCTAAAACGCACGTAGTGGTGTTTAGTTTTAAAACAACATAAACAGTCTTTAACTTTCAAAAACTTCTCCAATCACCACCAAATGTTTGGAAAGAACAGTTTAGGAAGTTCGTTAATTGCCACGATAAGCCCTTGTTACAACGTTCCTAATAAATAACAAGTCCCCTGCTACAATGGGCTAAGCCTTTATCAGTGGAACAAACTCAGTAATTAACTATTGCTTTCCTTCAAAAACTATTGGCCTAAAAAGGGTCCTGAACGACGCATTGAAAACTTATATTCGCAATGGAATACATTTCATCCTAAAGTAGACAAAGCTTTACATTACTTTGACTTTCACTGATTCTTAACCGCCATGCACAATTCTAGAGTTTCTAAGCATTGTAAGTAGATCACTAGCTTAAGTAGAGAGCTTTCTTACAACAACAAGCTACAACTTTCTACTTTAACTAATCCTCAAGTATCCCCTGATGAAAACACACAACGTGCACTCAGATATTGCTGACGAGGATCCTTTCTTTAACTAAGGAGTCAAAGCCAAACTTCCAGCCTGTGTAGCATGAATAAACGCAAGAAAGTGTGATGCATTAGCCCTTATGTCAGTAAGACGTGTTGGCGTTGGAATAATTATAGTCCAGTTGTTGGCATATATTTCACAGCATGACAGTAGAGTGCCTATAGGCAATTAATTCGTAGCCTATGTGTTTGAAATGTTGGAAAAGATTAATCTCACCATTATAACTTCATCGCCTACTCGAAGACGACCATCTTTGGCTGCCACACTGTCTGGATAAATTGCACTGATATAAGTCCTTCCTTCGGATCCCTGGAGACTGAATCCCAAACGACTGCACCATCTTCTACTTAATTGCACCGTGAATATCTGAAACAACAATAGACAGGGTTGTAATTAATTATTTAGACGCAAGCTCTCATTTACTCCTCTGGTGAAAATGGAAAAATACGGTCTACTGAGATAACAACCTTCAACCCTTATAATTATTAATAAGAGTAGGCTACTATGAAACGGCTAAATATATGAGATTTATACAAATTTAAAATACAATCGACAGAAAATAAACACCAGGAGTGAGACAGAAGTAATCAATCTGCATTTTGTGATAAGGATGAAAAATACTTACCATTTCTTTCCAACACAACTTCTACTAAACTAACTGGGTAGCATATTTACTCTGACAGTTCTTATAAAACAATGCCTGTCTACTTTGAACCTGTCAGACTTGGCCTTGTAAAAGAAAACTTTACGATGCAGTTGCACTATTCACTACACGGAAGACGGGCAGCATTCTACTCTGACGTAAAGGAACACAGGCAATCAATCAACTTATGGGGATTAGTTCCAGAAAAGTGCAAAAGCTTCAGACTTTTATGGGCTCGATTTGACTTCTAGGAATTTACATTACAACTCTACAGCTATAAAAATAGAAGCCTTTGGTTAACAGAGACATGGTAAACTAGTTAGCAAGAGTTTTGCGCAGACAATACTCCGTATCTGGGCATGGGTTAACGTTAATGTACAATTAAAGTTAGTTTATGGGAAGTGATAATGAATGCTAATGAAGGCTGGAACAGATGTCGCATAATTGAGCTGCACACACTACTCTGCATTGCATTACGTCGTGACATGGCTTGGATATCTGACCGTGTAAATTGAGAAAAATTGATACCAATTACATGAGACGATAACAGTTCATTTTGGCAGGGAAGTGCTATATTTGTGCACTGTAAAATGAAATTTGAGTAGGCAATTTAACCTAAATTATTCGTGGACAAAGTGACTTCATAAATACAATGCATGTGCCATTCATCTGATAGATTTAAATACTGCATATATAAAGACTGAATATACATTTCATTCCAGCTAGCCGATATGAATTGCATGGAAGTATTAAACTCCAAATTTAATCCTTAAATGCGTCGGATTGTACAAGTTTACTATAATTTTACCTGTTCCCCATCCACTTGAGTTGAGCTGGAAATTTCCATGTCACACTCCCGAAATTCTCTCCCATCCGGACTTCTTCTGGGTGGAAGACCTTTTTCCTCATCGTCGGCTTCCAAAAATTGAGAATATTCTCTACTCTTTCCACTCCCCCCTAGCGAAAAGTGTAAAAAGGATTTCATATGGATGTGTACACCTTTTTGCAACTATCACGAACAAATTGGAATTATTTGAGCATAAAATGCATAGATTACCTGAAGATCCAACAGGTTTCCTAAGAGCCGAGTCCAAGTTCTCAGAACTAGCAGTAGTTTCGGTCTCCTCCTCGTCGTCCTTTGAGAAGAGGACCCCTTTCCATTTTAACAAGCTTCCTCCAGGATTATTTGAATCTGAAGAGGAACTCGCTACTGTAGATGAAGAGGAGACTTTTCCCTTTTTCTTGTTATCAACGACATCCTCCTAAAAGCAATGATTTCACACAAGACTTGTCAAAACTTGGATTTTTACGTCCTAAGGCTTCTTTTTACTACACTCTTTTTCATCTTCTAGTCCCTGTAGACGTGTTAAAAGTAATAGAGAATTGCTATCGGCCGTTGGAAAGAAATAGACGTCCTGTCTTTTTACAATCCACAGTATGTAAGGTACATAATCAAAAGAATATAGAACAAGGAGCTATTATACTTTAGATTGAAGCTTGCTTATAAGACGAATTTTGCTTTCCAAAATTAGCTATTTTAACATCCTACGGGAGGCTAGTTTCATAGTTTGAAAGGATACTTTATTCTCCAGACTCAGTCATTCCATTTTGGAAAAATGGGTTTTCGGTTTGGATTAAAAGTTTTAGCAGTTTTAATTTTAATGTCCTCAATAACTTAGTTTCCCAAGTCTAAATTAATTTAACTTTCTCCTCTCTAACCCATTTGTTAGCAAAATTCTCTATAATAGACATGCATAGCATGAGTTTTTTGGCAAGAGTCTCAATGATTGCACAACGATGTGCAATTTTTTAATCAAAATGCATAATCTCTCTCTAAGCACACATGTAGAATGGGAGGTTTATAAACGTTGCCTTAAAAATACCTGTCTGCAACTATATTGTAACCGTAATCCTGATATTCTGCCCAAAGAACATGACACTACACTACCTAGAAACTCCACGGAAATATAAGTTCCAAGAACAAGACATCAACATCAACCAATCCCACCCACTACACACTCCTCTTTCCTTGATGACTTTCCATCCGAACAGGCAATCCATTATCCTAGCATTCTTCATGTAGAAATCTGCTCAGCTTTTTACCAACAACTGAAACCAAAAGTTTAAGTGTGTACCAAAGAAAAGCAATAAAAACATCGTTCTGAGCTTTTTCCATGTTTTATGTAGTATGAGGATAGTAAGCTTTCAAAATAACATCCAAGCCACTACGCCACAACTGTCTTTCTTTCTCTGCAATTTACCAACTTATTTCCTTCATACTTCAAAAGATGCCTACTTAAATCTGATCTCTTTAACTCTCTTAGTTCTGCCTTGGGTTTTGTAACCGAGTAAATGTTGATGGTTAAAGTATCAGAGAAAAAGTAAGGGTTTAGAGAATCTGTACCCGGTAACTTTCAGGGATAAGCGATAATTGTACCAAAGGGAAAACTTTCCAGACTATTGCCACACAAACCATTGGAAAAGGAACAACAAAAAAGTCACAAAACAACATTATACCAGCACCAATGGATGCATTGTGCTGTAACAGCATTTAAAAAAGGGTAACTGAAGCGGTAGTAATGAAGCCCCAACTTTGACGGTTTCCTTTTTACTTCAAGGCTCCACGCTGATCTAATATATATTTAATCGTATCAATATAATCTAAGTTTAGGGAATTGCGAAAAAAATCTTCACTACAAAAATGCTGACTTAATACTGATAAAGGAAAGAGGAACCCGAAAGAAATGCGAAAGAATTTTTTATGCGAGAAGTCACTACAGTTTTTGTATCAAGTTTAGTGTTACTCAGTACTTCAGCTTATTTGTACGCAATTACAATGTCTAGGTAGCCATGTTCTAAAACATAGGACTATAATGATTAGAACTTTACATGCCCATTTTACTTGTAATTACTCTACAAGGGCAGCCCAGGTATAGTTTCCAAAAATTAACAAATTAAAAGAGAACATCACCCACTTGTTGAGTTTCCTCTGTGGCTGCTCCTTTAGATTGAAAAGTGATAGAAGATGCAAAGGAGAATGTGGAAGAAGGGACGTCAATGTCAGACATCGCCGTTGGAGAAGAATCCCCACCACCAAAACCGAATCCAGATCCCCCAAACTGATCCTTCTGAAGCCTCCCTCCTCGTCCACGACTCTTGCCCGAGGTAGTAGTAGGAAGCATCGCTGATTGATATGCAGGCTGACCATGTCGGAAGTTACTTCCATCTCGTTTACCTCCCGGCTCCGAGACGATGCTATCGTGCTGTTCGTAAAAAGTAAAAATCAAATTGAATTACAACAATGAGAATAGTGAACGGAATAAAGAAATCGTAGATTGGACTGAAGGTGCATCTATAGAATAAAAGCGGCCAGCAGAACACAAATCTTCATTGATTTGACAATCCAAGGATTTCTCTGGTACAACTTTGGAATACATATCAGCCAGAGGATTAGATAAGATAGACATGGAAAGGGAGGTAGCATTAGGAATAAAATTGGTCTTGGACTGGTTAGTGTTCTGTTCAGATTTGCCAATCGACAGAAAGTAGAGTAATTTATTTCCTGGGGTATGTTCTAATCAGGCTTTAGACTAACGTTTTCTCAGAAAATAAAACGAGGGTTTGGCTTCAATTCGATAATTCATTGAATGGAAAGTTGATAAAGGCTATTTTAAAGTTGTGACGGGTATATCTTTTATGTTTAATGTAATAGAAAACCTTCACTCAGTTGTTGAAAATAAACAGTAAATCGTTTGTGATAACAAAAAGTAACACAAACGTTGAAAGCGTTTTATTAGTTCTCTAACTAATGTTTCCTTAAAGAATCCATGGATTCGCGAGCGAGAAAGCTTCAAAGCCAGCCAATAGTCCAAACTGTTGGTTTTGATTTCTTACTTTAACCTACCTAACCCCCGTTCACCATCCACTCTTCGAGCTAACCAGCGGAGTAACATAATTGATGATACGACTGGCTGAGCAAAGACAGTAAAACTTGTAACAACTTTCTACATTATTTCTACTCCTACCCAGCAAAACATAAGGCGCTCATAAGTTCCAAGGGCAACATATTTTGGTTCTCAGATAAGAATTGGGAATGCTCAAGGCTTGGTCAAGTTTCACAATAAAATTATTTAAAACGGCTAAGAAATCCCAAAACGGAAATGGAAATAGGAGCTTGCCGAAATTGATTTTGGTCGTTTAAAAGACTGTTTAAGAAAATGTGGCCTAGAAGTTGCCTTTCCTTGACTAAACCGAGCAGACAGGGTCTTATCGGTTTAAACTAGAAATGGAACGACGGCGGCCGATGGCATGGACGGGAATAAATGGGAATATACTAAAAAGACTTATATTGAGGCAAGCCTTGACAACTTTCGTACTCCTTAGAGTACGGCATTGCATGCCAGTTACAGCAGAGGACAGTGTTTAACTACCTGTTCTTCTTGATCCACCTACTACTGACCGACAACTGTAAATTACTTATTAGCTACATTCTTGTATTTACTGCTTCCTTCTCCTGGGATGTTTATTAAGGCGTTACCACTTGAAGCACCGCATGCTTTGAAACTTTTCCATAAGTAATGCCGCAAAACTTGGCCCGGATCGGACAAGAAAGGTCTTAGCTAGGTTTGCGTGGATGTTAATATTAAAATGGAAACTTCCGCATGAAAAGTTAAAATACTTTAACCAGCGGCAAACGAAGCATCCGTTTTAATGTTGAAGTTTTAAAAGCAAGTGAAAGTGGGGAAACTTTATTAGATAACCGTATGTTTGCTATTGAGCAGTTGACAGTAGAATATACTCAATTGCATCCTTCATGTTAACTCTCAGCTTAAAGGAAACAAATGCAAAGATGTTCTTCAATGGTAAAATCAGAGATTTTCAAGGCTTAAATGAACTTTCCTATCCAATAATAATATTGCTTGCAGGCATATTTTTGGCAAAAACCATTTCTAATCCGAGGCATGAATGAACAAAAAATATAGAGATAAACTGCTGCTCTACTGACACTGATTTTTTAAATGATAAAAATGCTGCTTAGCTTACATGATTCAAGTCGGAAGAAAATGACATGGAAGCTTCATCCTCGATATTGCTAATCTGATCCAAATGGAGTGTAAATTGTCTAAAAGAAGTGGCCTTCTTCGTTTTCCCCTCTCCTCCTCCCTCACTTGTACTCTTGAACCCTCCATCATCATCATCCGAGTTATTACCATCCCCATCCTCATTAATTGATCGATAAGTAACATTCGAACTAATACTATCCGACCTTAGGTCAGTATACCCTCTGTAAGTATCAGTCTTCTTTCCCTTATCTTTGTTGAGACTTCGATGGTTCAGAGTTCCGACAGGAGTTGACTCACCACTACCACTGCTTCTTGCATCCGTGGGGTAATTGCTACTGCTAATGAGGGTATGTGTAGTCTGGGGGCGATGAATTGGAGATAGATTATTACCAACGTTGATATTGCTACTGGATGATACCTTTGTCGCTGAAGAGGGCGAAGATTGATTCTGGGTCTCTGCTGCAGCAGGAACGGCAGAAAAAGAATTATCGTTATCCTTCCCTGACGATGAAAATCCTTTACTTTCTGTTCGACTAGATTTCCTTGTTTTGTGTGGACTACCTGTTCCACCGGCAAAACCTGGGTCAAATGAATGGAAAAAATTAAACGGATTGTCCTGAAATTAATGGTTTTCAAGATCTGAAAACAAGTGTATAGTATAACATAAGGAGCGACAACAAAGAAACTATTTCTTTCTCTGTGAATGCCATTGCATTGGGACCATCGCTGGGATTCCATTTATCCGCAGTCGATTGAAATCTAATCTAGGTCTACAATAGGTTTATTTATGAACAGCTACTACATGGTTAGTCAAGTGAATAACTGGAGACCTGGCTGCTACTAACAAACATACGAAAATATTTGAGATTCTGTTCAGGACATTTCCACTGAGAATACTTGGTCAGTATTAAATAGCTAGGTAGTTCAATCGGTAGTGCTTCTAACAACTTGTCTACCAACTTAAAACGTATATATGTATGCCAAGTTAAGTTATAGATCCGGTAGCGTCTAAGATGCGGGTAAGAATTTCTACTTGATTCTATTTCATTTTATAAGCGCTCAAACAATCTTTGACATATCCATTTCCTTTCCGCTTTTCCTTCTACAAGGTAGTCGATAGTGGATCAATGTAATGCCAATAAAATTGTAACGGTTCGTTTGCCCCCATTTTATCCAATTTCTTGTTCAAACCGTTAGTTCTTTATATCATTCCCTTCCCTAGACTGGTTTACAAAGCAACATACCTGATCCGCTCTGTACAATTGCATATAATAGAGATTTGAACAAAGGTAGGTACGTGGTCTTTTGGCACGGATGAAAGAATGACGTCAAGAAAAGAAAGAAAGCTAAACTATAACAAGAGTCAAGCTGTTTGCTCGCTTTCGCAAGCTTTCTCCAGATGATGTGTACTGTTTTTGGCAATCCCTGGTTTCAACGCATATCGAAAACAACAAGGGTTTTGGGTGTTATACTTTTCCTGTGTATTTTACATTGGACGAAACAAGTCAATTTACGGAATTTCTTCTGACTTATTGCACCTCACCTTCTTCTAAGCCTTAAAGCGTCAGCATTAAACTGAATAAACCTACCTACACAGTTTTAATGAATGGCAAAAGAGGAAACTCGCTATTAGGAGAGAAAGTTTAATCCTCAGAGAAGACTCTAGTGAAAATGATCGCAATCTTTTTATACTTAAAACCCTCAAGGGAATGCGTCTAATTTTTGCTAGCAAGATAGGAGCTGATGTACCTATAGGATTTTGTGTTTTCATCTTGCCTCGAGGGCTAGCACGGAGAAAGGAGAAAAGGAGAGGAGAAAAGCCAGATAATTAAGTTAGCTAATTTAGGTCTAATGGGCAGTTTTAGGCTTGTCTTTTGGCGACGGCCAAGGTGCGATAGGTAGCATAGCAAGGTGCATTTATTATGTACAAGTAACCCATTACTAAATGGGTAGGGTTAGTTTGTGAACAGATGCGACGTTATATTCTACATGACTTGGAGTACGATAAGAGCATATTGTGAGCTCTGTCACTGCTTGAGACTTTTCGGACAGCTCACTTTAATTATAGGTTGTAGTGAAATGTCTCCGTCGTAATAAGCCCTATGCAGTTTAACGGTATTTCTTTAAATATCCTAAAGATGAACCATTTTTTTACCTTATGTTGATTTGATAGGATATAACTTTGATAAAACAATATTAAAAGTATGGAGTCAAGAATTTATTGTACAGTCGTCATGTAATTTATACTAAGTTGAAAAGAAGATAGGAAGGGAGAGGGAGAAGGAATACTTCTGAAATGTTCCTTGGAAGAGGAATTTTTAATTCATTTAATGGTGGATTAAGAACTTAAAATTAAATGTTTCTGTGGGGGTTTCACACTATAAATGTTTCCAATCTTAACTTATTTGTGCTAAGACTGCATGGCACCACTACAAATGATCCTTTTGAGGTTTAGACATAAGATTAAGGATAAAAGTAACAAAAACAAAGTGGTTAAGAATTAGGAAATAGTTAGAACTTACGGCTGAGAGCAGCAGAGAGTACTTCAGGGGAGGGCGTAACATTACCATGTCTCCTCCGAGGTAATGTTGCAGGACAATTTGCATCATGTTGAGACACTTTGTGATTCCTAATCCCCGTTCGTCCCACTGCCGATCCGGGTAGGGAATACTTATTTGGTTGCTCAAGAGCCGAGGCACTCATTTGTTTCCTTATAGCCAAGTCGTTTAACATGTCAATTGCTTCTTGTCTGAAATTTTAAACAAATAAACCCAATTTTAAAAGGTGGTTTAATGGGCTATGGTGTATACACATCTAACTTTCTTCTAAATCTAAGTTTCCAGTAAAGTAGTGAGCTCGAAACAAGCGCAAGCCCCAACTCACTGCGTTTTTTCTAAACCACACTCATTTATCTTTAGAAAAGAGACATGATCTTATCAACCGGATAAGAAATAATCCCAAGTTTGTCTGAATAAGGAAGCACGTACATTTAATTAAGATAATGACCCGTCTGCCTTTCTAGGGGATTGAACTACACACTTGCCTACAGCGTTAGGTTTACGTTAAGATATCTTCGCTCCTTTATTCTCCTAAACTCACCACACTTTTTTAGGCTAAAGTACGGAGCCCGGTGGTAGGGTGAAATAAATTACACAGTATGCTTAACATGAAAATATCTCCGTCGAACTCCTTTATTTATTTTGTTTGCACTGCTTAATTATACTGCACAAGTAAGGTAACTTTATCCTTTTATATTACCCAATTAAAAATAGTATTGAAGACTTTAAACGTAAAACTTCCTAAATAAAAGCCTAAATTTAGAATAAAAAGTATGTTTAAAAAATTGTATTTGTTTATCTTATCAAAAAAAGTTCTCGAGCGTCTAATAATTCTTTGCAGGGATGATTTAAGACTCAAAACTTTCCAGAAATACTCGTCGTGTGAAGTTTTTTGGGGTTGTCATCAGCAAATTGCATGTTTACCTCATGGAGACGCGTATTTACTTACAAACTAACTTTTCACATGGAGAAAGAGCGAGATGTAAGGGTGAGAGGAAGAGAAAGTAAGCGCTCTTCCAATAAGTTACGTAAGTTATTCCCACAGGGTAGCCTCTCTTGTAATCTCCAAACCCGTACCCTACCAACTTCTTCGTTTAATCACCTAATCTCTAAGTAAACTTCCCATGAATTTATCAGATTCACATGATGCGAATCATAATATTACCTAACGCAACCAACATTATTCGTGATTTGTAATCCCGTTTTACTTTACCTATAGAATACAAATTAAGAAAGTTAACAGACCTACATGTCATGGTTTTTACAGTTTGCTAAATTATATTCATAAATCTTCCTTACGCCTCAGTTCATATATGATTCGATCATTAGCGTTATCGACTTTTATTTCGACCTAGTTTTTGTTTGCACACACTGTGACAATACCTAGGTACAATCTATTCAGACCCTTAGTATGCATAGGATGTAAATTATATAAAATCCTTTACAAATACCTCCAAACAAGTATCATTGTTCTAAAAGAGGAAAAGTATGCTCAATATTATGTTCTTCTTTTACGCTTCTCCATTTTTGTATTACAACTTTCCCCTACAGTTTGCTTTCTTTGAGCTTCAAGGAAAAAGGTTTGCAAGAAAGCCTCTGCTGCTTTTTAATAACAAGTCTTGTGCAAAGGCGATAAAATATTATTACCCTTGTAACTTGACGTGCTGCAACGTTCCTACGTTCAACATTTCTCAACTTTACATGCAACGGGTCCCCCCATTGCCATAATAGATATTACATTGCAAAGTTCTCGACCAATTTTTTTCTGCAGTTCAAAGGTATATATTTTACGATGAAGTAATTTAAACTATGCACGTACAAACATTACATTTGCTTCAAGTTATCTGTGATAAAAAAGCTAGTCAGCTTTATGTGAATCTTTCTCCCAATTCAAGACTACTTTCTGTCAGTTGGCCTTTGTCTAGCACATATCTAAATGGCAATGTGAAAGAAAAATCCACTGTGAATGTTGATCCTGATCTGATGCCTTTCCTTCTAGTAGGACAAAGATAAAGGGGACATAAAACTAAACGAGCAGGGGACCTTGAGATTGACTTTTAAGAATCAGGAGAAAGCCGTTTTTTCACATTGAATGCAAACTAGCATGCCCTCACTTACTACTACTTATTTTAACTTTTATTCTCGTTTTCATACCAGACTTGTTCTCTAACTTTACTCCTTAACTCCTTGTTCATTAGTAATTCCTAGTTGAATGGGAGAACCTACTCGTCAACAAATATTAGGCGTATTATTGAACAGGTTCTAAGCAAAAAAGAACTCTCTGAGGAAGGAAGGAAAAAGTTGCGAGGAAAATTTATAGATCTTTAAATCTCGAAAATCCCATCGCAACTCTCTTATGTACATTTATACATTTTAGTAGGGACTAAGCAAAACTATTATACTATTAGCAGATATCATCCGAGTACTACTCTCCAGAGAAGGTGGTTTATGGTCTGAGAAGGATCCGACGGAAGCTCAAGCTTACCGTTATTTTATCATGTTTGGAGATTCTTATCAAATACCGGTAAGAGAGGCTCAGCTACTCCTGGATGTATAAAAATTCTTTTCAGAGGTGAGCCAGCAGTTCTGTATATAACTGGACGTCTTGACTCATTTTTCTCAGTAACTTTTCTGCTATATAATATTCTTTTATAGAGTTTATATGTACGAAAAAGTCAAGGGGTTTCCTCCTTTTTCATGCAACCTTTTTTCTATGCTTGTGGTATGATCGCAGAAATTATGGGAGCTGAGTTGGCTCAATTTGATTAATTGTAATGGTCTCCGATTTCTATTTTTGGTCGAGCTTCTCCAAAAGCAGAGAGGACTAAGGATGCCTAGCATTCTAGGAGGATCAGAACAAGTTGGTAAATAGTTGTATTTAGGTTCTGCTACTATTACCAAGGTATGATGACGTTAGGAGAGGAAATAGTTCAAGTATCCTGATCCTGATCCACAAATTCATGGAGTCAAACTTCCTCCGATAAAAAGATGACGTGACGTAGTTTCTAGCTCAAGTATGTTGTAGACATAGACTGAGTAAATAAATAGTACGGAGGTATTCGACTGCATGAAGGTGCATACAATTCATATGTCGAATCCTTTTGTAAACCTAATGTTGCCAACTATTTTCCTTATATCCTTACACTTGTTGGAGCGTTTCGATTGAAAATGCTTTTGAATTTCAGCAAATATCCGTGAGACATAAAAACTTGCTATAGGTAGTTGGAGTCTCTTTATAAATGAGAGCAAATTAAAAATTAAAATATCATTATCAAGTAAATTGCTATCCAGAATATGATTTTGGGTGTCATTAAAGTGTAGTAGGCTCGGGTAGCTTTTTGTAGTTCCAGTAAGATTTTTCCTACGGTCAACGTGAAATTGAATAAGGATTTAGAAAAAATTATCTGATCTGACTCACCTTAAAGGTTTAGCCTTGATAGATTTCTGAGACTCTGAAGGGGACAAGGGGGAAACTGGTGTAGGTGACGTATCTCGGTAAAGCCGTAGAGTTACTTGGATTGAACACTGGCGGAGGAAGTTTATCGCATCTGCATGGCTCATCTCAGATAAGTCCTGTCCATTAACCTACAAAAATGATAAATATCCGTAAGATTAGGTATTCTATGCATTATTAAATGGACGTCTAAATTCAACACTGTCCTTGTCATAATTTAATTTCACGATTTCCATACAGTTGCCCATTTAGTACAGTGAAGCATGAAACTAGAAGGTTTCATGAATTAATCAATATTAGTGTAAAATAGTACAGTTTTTTTTTATTATAATTGGTATTTGTCACTGGTTTATTATCCTTTAACGGACAGAAAAAGCTTACAGATATAATCCGATCTCCAGCCTGGATGCGGCCATCAGATAAAGCAGGGTCTTTAACCAGAGCTCTGACATAATGGCCCAGAACGCTTGTATCTTCCTGCCGCAAAGTGAATCCCAGACTTCCGGCCACTTTCTCTAATGTCACCTCGAACTCCTGTTTTACCAGAACCAACAAGGAAAAGACATCGTTTAGCTTAGCAAACTATAAGTGGTTTACTTTATCGACGATCATTAGGTACTATTGATGGGGAGCTATTAGCCGTAAGACGTTACTTCTATTTTAAGTCCATTTTCTTATGTACTTGAAGCAAGATGCGCAACCTAATCTGAAGCAAGCATTCAGAACATTTGTTGTTTACGCTACGAATAATAATAGATAATAATACTTGAAACGAGGGCAATGCTCGTAAACACAAATACGGTAACGATAACTCAATTTATGGTAAATAAAAAAAAAAATTAACACAAGGAACATTTTCCGAACCCCTCAAGCGTCGTAGGAAATATCATAGATTCTTAGAATATATAGTTACCTAGTTTCTAAGCTATCATTTAGCTATGGAATTGATTACTGGACTACAAAGCCTTTTGTATTTGGATAGTGAGGCTCGCGTAAATTCGATTGATTACATATGAACATAAGTTGGCGTTTATATAAGCGGTAGTTTACATAAAATGAAGTGCACTAAATAAATCCTATATTGTCTACAAGAACAAGAACGTATACTTGAAGCTGCAGTTTCCCTCATTACTAGAAAATTCCAGCTTTGAGGTAATAGTAATAAAACCTCTCGTTTGTTGTGGACGTCTTTTAGCTTCTATCCCTTTCCTTTAGAACTAATCTCAACGAATATAAAATTTCATAAATTCCGTTGATCTAATTATAAGGGATGGTTTGCGATATTATTTAAAGCATGGTAACAAAATTGAGAACTGGATTCTATCAATAACGGGATTTACATTATTTAAATATGACTATCAAGGGAAATTTTCAAAGGAAATGATTCTCTAAAACTACAGAATAAAGGTAACTAGTCTTCTGATTTTCCAGTTATGTTCAAGTGATGAAACGATTAGTATCTACTTTAAGACTTAACCAATCATGTTTCATGAAGTTTCCCTACACATTTACCGTTTAAGGATTGATAGGAAATTTAGCTGGCTCTGACAAGATACAAAGCTCCAGAAGGCAGAAGCTGAAGGCTTCATTTCCTATGTTGCATGCCTATCACTTTCATCCTACAATTTGGTATATTAAAACAAAATGAAAAGTTAACTCACCCCATAACTACTGCTATTTTGCGAACGCTGCGAAGAAGACGGAATTTTTAGACTAGATAACGACTTAGATTTAACATTAGGATTGAATACGGATGAACTTCTTCTTGACGAAGAGGAAATCTTGGCACGACACCCTTCGGTTGCACAATGATTGAAATCGTGCTGCTGCTGTGATTTTAAATGTTGTTGCTGCTGTGGATGTTGTTGGAAATACCGATCAGCATCACTAGGCTCACGAGAAACGGACGAAGGTTGTTGTACTATTTTAGCTGTAGGAAAGGAGGAATTATTTGACAATGCCACAGAAGAGCTGCTGGGATCTTTAGGATAATGAAGTTGACTTTGGGATTGGGAATGCGATGCTGATGATGGGTCAATTGGGTCAGAAAATCCTGGAAAGTAGGGTGGTGGACGGCAAAGGGTAAGGAGAGTCTCGGTGGGCGTTGTTCTCAGCACTTCTAAAGCTTCCTGGAATAAGTCAAGAGAAACGGGGACATGAGTTACATGAGTTTTGTATACTTTAGTTACTTCTTACGAAGAAGTATTTATTCTACGCAAAACACAAACATATATAACGTACTTCCATTGTTTTTAAACTTTAGCGAAGTAGAGGGAAACGGGTAGATTATAGGAAGGAATTTATTACTTCTGTTGTTTTCTACATAATAAAATATTCAACCGGGCCCATGTAATTTTATTGCACCCAATGTTTTTACATAAATAGGCCAATTCTCTTCAAGCATCTGCACAGAATCTGCGAACTTTATATGGAACTTAAAGAAACTCTTGGACGCTTGGCTTTTACTATAGTTGCAAGTAATGGGTTGTATAGGTTACTCCAGTAAAGAATTTACTAACTCGGTGATCAAGATTGAACAATGATCAAGTTTCACCCTTTCAGAAGATACAAATCTGTTACTAGTCTATAAAGAAAATAGTCTGAGAGAGCCAGACACTTAGTCAGGTGTAGATACTATCACTATAGCTTTTGGCAGTGGAAAGCACATCTCAGATAGTTCTGTACTTCTAGTCAATTATATTTTATTCTAGTAATTCTTCCCGTATCAAGTGAAACGGCATCTATAAAAGTAATACCACTGTAATGGGGGGGGGGGGAATCACCATGAAATAAAAACAAGTGATACACAGATGAAGAAAATGATCTTAAGTTCGTGTTTGGAATGGGCCATTAACGCCCTCAGGAAGGAAAGTGGTTACAGAATTGTCTGATTGTCCACTCGAAGATGATCTGCTTAGAAGGAAGCTAATGTATATAATATTGAAAGTCGTATAAACGACGTCCAAAAATTCACAGGAGTTCCCGTAAAAACTTTCTCCAAAGGCGGAGACACGCCAAGCCAAAGTATTAAATCAACATACCTTAGGTCATTTCTGGTATAACCACCACCTGCATCTATTAATATTAACATTAACCTCACATGGCGTGGCTACATTAAAATCATCAACCTGCTAATGATACTCATTTAGAAAGGAAGAAATAAATAGGATGAGGAGACGTATGACGTTGGTTTCTGGCGTCTCGAAAAGCAATCAATTCCACTTGGTTGAAATTACACACAGATGGAGAACGTCAAAGGGCACTTCCTAAGACTAAATGACGCTCTGGTAAATCTCAGAAGGTCATATAAAGCCTAGCCTTAGGCTTTTTCTTAGTATTAAATAAGTGCTCTACGTAATCTATGTTTCTATTTGGACTTCGGTAGGTTGGAGATGTAAGGAACGCTTAGAATTTGCCGAGCAGGCTTTCATAGTTCTGCCACTGTTTAATAAAGAAAGGGCTTGCATAGGTAAATGACAATGATGATCCAAATGAAAGACTGCTCATGCTACCAGGAGGGCTTTTCATTGCTCGAGTCTAGAACTGCTGAATGTTCCAGTACACCAGTCGTTCTATTTTGAATTTCGTCAGATAAAGCTCTAGAAAAGGATCCCTAATCTTGAAGATCTTTGATCGGTAAAGTGCTTGGCCTTAGTAGACAAAATTGAGTATCTACCGAGCAAAAAGTAATGGATTGAAATGTAACGGATACAATTGTGAGGTTATTAAATTTGACTGTGAGTTCTAGCTTTGAAATAAATGACTGAATGGAACAGAAAGATTGATTGAGATTTCGAGGAAAATTACTGGCATTTTACTATACCACTCAGTTCAGTACTGTACATTGTAGTTACAATGTACAAATGTCCGCTCACTACATTTTTACAGACTTTTATCAAGAGCTAGGCTCCTAAATATAATACTAAACTGCGTTTTTAAATTCAACTTCTTGATGCCATAAATCCAAGTTTGATAATGATGGATGTAATCGTTAGCTCTAGTGGGGATTTAATTTCAAATCCCTTTTAGCTCGTGAACTCTTCAACAGTAGTAAATATAAAAAGAATTTGTTCGCTTTATTGCTTACCATATAAGATTTTTTAAAGGAACGAAAGATAAAAAGGAACTTTGAG
The DNA here is from genome assembly GCA_034682405.1 of Hydroisotoma schaefferi. Lineage (NCBI taxonomy): Eukaryota > Metazoa > Arthropoda > Collembola > Entomobryomorpha > Isotomidae > Hydroisotoma > Hydroisotoma schaefferi. The sequence continues at coordinate 4,435 of JAQFZX010001203.1, read as the reverse complement.
ATAAAGTAGTTTGCTTTAGTGCAGAGTATTAGTATGTAACGAGCATTTCTTTACTAGAGTAAAAGAAGACCAAACAAGAGCAGATTCAACGAAACGGAGCTCATCAACTCTTTCATTTTATCATAATCCATCGTACCCTCATGCAGTTGACTTAGTTTTACTCATCTACTTAAATGATGGATGAGTTTAAAACGAGTCTTTTTTGTGCTCTTGAGGATTAAAGAAAGAACTAAGGAGAAATTCTAATTTATGTACTTTCTCCAGCTCCAGATGTAAACCTACTTTAACTTTTATATGTAGACAGTTATTTTTCGAGGTAATTATACATGCTTACGTGATTAGTTAAGCCGGTAAGAGGAACTCCGTTAGCTTGAAGAATAACATCCCAAGGGTGAATAACTCCTGATTGGGAGGCAGGACTCATAGGGAATACCTTCTTGATTCGGATCAGTCCAGGGTATTTTTCCTGTAACAAACCCAACAAAGAATCAGCGAAGAGCTAAGTGACGACTATGAAACGTCTTACTGAACTTAATCATTAAAAATGTTGATACAATAAAGAGATTGCACATTCTTTATCAATTCTGGTTGACATTTTCATCATCATTATTGTGATTAATACTTAGAGTTACCTACCATGAGGTATCAACACCAATAAACGGGGCAGTCTTGATAAACGGTTTTATCATACATCTTGCAGAAGTATACGGTGACGATGATAGCAATAATAATAGCTTTCCTCTTCAAGAGTGAAAAATGAAAATAAAGAGCTGAGGTTATTAATTTTTCTGACAATTCATTCTTGACATTTCATTAAAAAGAAAGAAGCTAGAACAATTCATTCTCACAACGAACGACTTTGAAGAGTAAAGAACGAGCTTTTTTATATAGATTGTAAACGCTAAATGGAAAGTAGATGACACTTGATTTATACTTTTAGGTATTAACGATCGTAGAGAAATACGAGAGATAAAGATAAGACATTGAATAAAGACTCAACGTTTTAGTTTGCTAGGCTTCAATTTATTTCCGAGAGGATCACCGAAACACATTTCTCTTTAAACTAAAGAAGATGACGAGCATTGGCTTCACGAGAAATACTTAACGATTTACCTTTGAGTCCAGGCCACCGGTAACGCTTAGGCCTAGTCCACGTTGATCCCGTTTAAGGGTAACTTCAAAGATGTTATCTACAACAAAATATAATTATCAATTCTAATGAAACAAGAAAGACTTAAATGTGGATTAATTATAGTCTCAGCAGTTAATTAAAAATGAGCAATGCAACGTACCAGGAATAACAAAACTGGGAATAGGAAACAAAGACGTATCCTCTTCAGTATCATTGTTGTATCGATTAATATTCTCTTGGATGGGTAAGCTCGGTTGACTCTGGTGAATAAAAGCAAAAGGTTTACAAATGTTAACAAACCTCATGCTAATTCTAGCTTGCCATAGAACTTACTTGGGGATAATATTGAACATTTTCAGACTTAGGTTTACTACTCTTATAACTTTGAGGGTGATGATTATTGTGACTACTACTGCTGCTGCCAGGCAAATGCGAGGTACTCTGGTGGCCCTTTTTCATCAAGGGGTTCGCTTCATGAAGGTAAAATGATGAGGAAGGTAGGTGTTGATAAGACACGGAAATCCCTTCGTGATAGCTCTCCTTAGATACTACGGGGTTTAGAATAACTTGACCCTGTTGTTGGATGGGATGGGATTTACTGGGATAAAGATGGGGATGGGACTGGGCCAACTGTACGTTTGAAATCATTGGGTTCTGCTGCTGGTGTATATTATGAAGTGGGGGCGGTTGGGGCTGGTTTTTTCGTTTGATCGATTGGTGATAAACGCCATGACCGTGAACGTGACTGTGACCACCGACGATCGCAGCCCGCAAATCCTCCTCGACCCGTTCGGCTGCAGTCATTATACTGTTGCAATTTTGGTAATGATGTTGCTGAGCACCACACCCATCCCCACCACACTCTAGGTTAGTAGTCGAGTATAAATGGGTTGGATTTTTATGATGATGGTTATGATTATGCTGATGGTGATGGTCGGTATTGGCACATTGGGCGTGTTGGGCCACGTCTGGACATGAGACCGCATATAATTTTGCCCTGTTTGTCTTCCCTTTACTTCCTATGGATATGAAATAAAAGAGAGTTAGGAATGATGAAAATGAAACTAACGTGCTGGCGTCTGTATAAAAGTAATTTATGGTTGGTCACACAATGGTAGAGGTAAAATGGAATTGGTGGTTATGGTAGTTTTATGACTCATAAAACTGGATATTTAGCGAATAAATATTCCACGCTGCAGTTTACAGCACCCTGCTTTTGCAAATAATGGCTATGAAAAATTCACACAAAGGTCAACGTGCAAAATTTCTCGGGGACATGACATTTTGCGTCATTTTAGCCGGAACCTGACAAAAAGCTATATTGTTTAATAGCAGTCAATATGACAATGCTAATTGCTTCGTGCAATGAGGCAGTTCCATCGTTCCTTATCCATCAAATTCTGGCAGGCAGTTTCTCAACTCGGAATAACAACGTATCCTTCCTTTGCATGCGTCATTGTTAGATCAAGGCATGTTTGTAGTATACAACATTCAATAATAATAATGTAAACGTACAATACACACAAGCACTTTAATTAGGGACAAGAAAGTTTTTAAAGGAAGAAAAACGTGTTTTTATTACTAATGGCAGAAAAAACCTATCTTTAAAGTCTATTCTTAAGAAAACTACAGCTCAGCTAACTAAATTGGGCCAAATTATTCATTATTTTGGCTTAAGTTTGACAGTTTTGGAACTACTAAGTTCAAATATATTACCCCTCTCCTTATTTTCGGTGTGCATTTTTTTCAAGTAACTACACAAATTGCATATGAACTAACTCATAACTCTCTGGCTTAGTTCAAGTATCTCAACTCAAGCCCTTTTAGTTTCCAAATACAAAACAAAGGTATTATTTATATTACTTGCATGCCAAAACAACCCAAGGGATACTCGCATACTCAACTAAGACCAACAAAAGAACAGTAATTCACAAAACGAAATAAAGAACGGTAGTTTGGCTTTACTTTCTTCTTTCCTCATACCTTTTTTAGCTTTCCCCATCAAAGCATCCACGACAGAAGGCATCCCACGGGCTTTCACTCCCTTACTACCGTTTCCTCCTCCACTAACACCACCACTGCCAACAACGGAGCAATTAATCACCCCTTGACTTCCGCAATAATTTCCCCCATTCCCATAATTTTGCTGCTGCCGATACTGAAGCTGTTGCTCGGGATATCCACCACCAGCTATAGAATAGTATTGGCCAGTGGCATGGGGATTATTACCACCCGCAACATTCGCAAAACCTCCACTTCCACCGAAACTATTGTTATGATTTTGCTTAATTTGTGTCAAAGGAGAGAACTTATTGTTCGTGGCAGATGCAGATGTGGATGCGGCAGCTGCGGCTTGGAGGTCCCAAATGTTTGCCGGAATTGAAGTGCTCAGTCTGTGATTACCTCTTGAGGTTATCCCACCCTGGGGATTCCCAGGGGGATTATTTTTATAATTTATTATGTTACTTTGATAAGGGAAGCCACCACTACTATCGGTTCCGAGTATGAATCCTGGATGATGGGTCTCCATAACAAACCCATTACCACCATTGGGTTTACCGATGCAGTACAGGGCTGAGCTGGACTGACTTCTGGATTTTAGACGGTTTGCATCAACTTGTATGCTTCCATTTGCACCCATTCCTTCTTTCTCTAAAATGAGCAAAAGACAAGAATTTTTAATAATAATTATTAATAATAATAATTTATTCATATTATAATGAGAAACTTAATAGCTGAACCGTGAGGTATTTCTGTATAACTAAACTATAAGATTTTTTTATTGGGATTGAACATATTTCTGTGTCATCTAGTAATATTTTAACGTATGGCGTGGTTAAAGAACCAATTCCGTCATTTGAATTAAATCAGGTATAAGAAAGAGACTTGCATTCATTCTTGAATTCTATTAAGAGATTGTATCTAGTTTATGTAAATAATGCAATCTGTAAAACAGTGTAAAGAGATGCGAGTGCGAGAGATCTTTTTGCTGCAGTCCTGAAATTGTTATCAATTATGCAGTAGTAGTACAAGTACACGGACGAAGCTTTAAAGCTCATGGATTGAGTTTGATCAACGAAATGCAATGTACGTCGTGAGTTATACTTTTCTGCTTAAGTCGTGATCGTGATTCTGCATTTTGAGATATGATATGTTTAACCGAGTTATTTTTATCCTCAATGAAAATAAGTCAATGCTCGATTGTTGGATTAAAATTTATTGAATTCCTTAAGGCTCCCCGATCGTTAAGGAAACTTCCGGTCCAGCATAGGGAAACCAATGCTAAAAAGGGTCATTTTTCAA